>SJYA01000223.1:162838-211378 GCA_006410615.1 Neotragus moschatus
CTCGCCGCCCTCACCCTCGCCCCCGCCCACCCATTCCTCATTCCACTGCCGCTGCCAAGGGGCTCTCTGGGTTGCTGTGCACTTTCAGATAAAAAGCGCTGCCCAGGGCCAGGAGCTGGAGGCCTCGAGGCTGCAAAGGCCCTCACCTGAGTGATGGGTTTATCCGGGAAGAAGGAGTAAGAGGTGGAAGAGCCTGTCAGGATGTCCAGCACCAAAGGATTGTCAGGGTCGGCCACCATCCTGGAGAAGGAAAGGAGAATCGCCCAATTCTGACCCCCAAGAACTGAGCCCAAAGGACCAGGGTCCCCCAGGAGCCACTTCTTCACAGGAATTCATCACACTTCCTAAAAGCCAAACCCCAAGCCCTCCTCTGGCTGTGACAATGGAATCTGACTCAGTGTCACATTTAATCTCACCCACGTGCTCTCGGGGAAAGAAAGCCTCCCGACAAAAGTGACCCCTTGTTCCCCCAGGCTTCTGCCGGCCTCTCCTGCTCACTCACCCCACACCCCGAAAGAGGATGGGATTCAGAGATGATTTCCCAACGATGGTGGGGGCCTTCAGCAGGTTCTCTGTGTCGGCCACGATGAGCGTGTGCTGCCCGAGCAGAGGGAAATCGGATCAGGAGAAGGCCCCCAGCCGGAGGGCCCCTCCCAAGCCCCTCCAGGTTTCGAGGCTGAGCTGGTTACCTGGCCAAGGTCTGAGACGTCATAGTTGTGATGGTCAATGACAGCTGTTTTCTCCTCGTCGAACTCAATCCCACACTCACTGCCCAGCTCTCGGAGAGGGTCGCCTGCACAGGCCCAAGAGACGCCTGATTGAGCACTGAAGCTGGGGCCCTGGGCCGAGCAGTGTCCCTCCTGCCAGCATCCTCATAGACTCACTCTACCAGTCACCCCCGGGCCCTGCGGCCTCGCCCCCATGACCCCTGGGCCACAGCATGGTGGTCTGCCTGCGGGAGTCAGGATCTAAACTGATAAACCACCACCACCTGACCCCCTCTCTCTGCAAGTACACAGTGAGCTTGGTTCTGCACAAAAACTTGCTTTGAAGCAAAGTAAGTACCTCGGGCAAACTTCATCTGGATGAGTCTGGACTTACAAGGTTTCTCTGATCTTTATCAACAGCCAACCAAGACCCCACCCAACATGGCTTTAAAAACCTACCCACACTGGAGAAAAGGAAATGAGAGCGGCCAGGGGGTGCTCACTGGTGCAGCTGGTGGTTAAAGTACATGGGGTTCGGGATCCTACTCCCGTCTCCCTGCTTCTAAGTATCTTTGAAAATGTCCAAAATAGGAAGCAAAAATCTGTTAATCTGCCCTCTTACCTTCTTTTTGTAAGAGCTGCCCAAAAAAAAGGCAAAAGAAACAAAAGGAAAAAGCAAAACGAAGGAAAATAAACACAGGGGTCCCAGCTCTTAGACAGGACCTGCTCCTCATCTCCCTGGCTCTGGTCACGGGAGGTGCAGGAGGGACTGAGGGCGCTGCAGTGCCCAGCCGCCCTGGCAGGGCTCCCCCACCTCCCCGCCGCAAATGCCCACTTGGCAGCTTCCAGGTGTAAAGCTCCCAGCTCCCTGGAGAAACGGTGGGAGATGCCACAAGTCCCGGGCCAGACTCACCAATGTCTGAGCTGGCAGCCACCAGGACACTGCCTCCACCGTCGATAAAGGCACTGATGGTCTCCACGTTCATGTTTCCTCCAAAATCTGAAAGGAGAAGTGACAGACTCAGGACCCAGAGGGTTCCTCTCACTGCTCCTCTGGCATCTGGGTGGGGAGGGTGACCCGCAGACCATGCTAAGTCGCTTCAGTCATGTCCAACTCTTTGTGACCCCATGGACTGTAGCCTGCCAGACTCCCCTGTCCATGGGACTCTCCAGGCAGGAATACTGGAGTGGGTTGCCATGCCTTCCTCTAGGGGATCTTCCTGACCCAGGGACTGAACACTGGCACGTGGGTTCGTAAGCAGCTGAGTCCCACCAGAGACCAGGCACAACCAATTACAGAACTGCACCCTCCGGGGCCCAAAGCAAGAGGGACCTCTACCGCACATGTCCTGACAGGACAATGCTCCCAGGCCCTCAGTGTGAAGACCCAAGAATCATGGCTCAAACTCATAACCCTTAGAAGTACAAATGAAACACTCAAGCACCTACCAATTACAGCTGTCAAGTCAGTCATAAACATTTCAAGTCGCACACGAACTATTCATCTAGAAATGCCATGTTTTTTCACTCCCATTCCATGAAACAACTTGCAGTGGGTCACCTGCACCTTTCCATCCGCACCTGTCTTCCCGTGAGCCGCTCCTGGGGCCCCCGGCCGTTCTCCAGAGCCCATCCACCTCACCTCAGTGAGCCCGCCTGCGAAGGGGCACTCCTGAGCCTCAGGGTGCTGCTGTCGCGTGACCTGGGTATCCTCTGCCCGACACGAGAAGTTTCCCCCTGCTAACCCTACAGGTTTAGGTCCAGCACAGTCACAGCAGGACCACTTCATATACTGTTTTAAAGTGAGCATCAAAACGCCACATGAACTTTCAGTGCCTGTAACTGTAAGACCACATCCTTTTCTGGTCAGAGGGTCAGGGGACGGCCATAAGCACCCAGAGCTGGCACTGAGGGGGGCTGCAGCAGGCTCAAGTGCTGAGTCGCTTAACATGTCAGACTCTGCACCCCATGGTCTGCAGCCCGCCAGGCTCCTCTGTCCTGGGGATTCTCCAGGCAAGGATACTGGAGTGGGCCGCCAGGCCTTCCTCCAGGGGATCTTCCCCACCCAGAGACGGAACCCAAGTCTCCCGCATTGCAGGCGGATTCTTTACCATCTGAGCCTCCAGGGAAGCCCTCAAGGGCCCTCCCCAAAGGCACCCCTGATGTTCAGCACGAAGCAGTGGCTAGAGTNGCCTTCCTCCAGGGGATCTTCCCCACCCAGAGACGGAACCCAAGTCTCCCGCATTGCAGGCGGATTCTTTACCATCTGAGCCTCCAGGGAAGCCCTCAAGGGCCCTCCCCAAAGGCACCCCTGATGTTCAGCACGAAGCAGTGGCTAGAGTGCTCAGTGACTCACCTTTTCATTACATGAGAATTGCTTCCTGTGTGCTGGGAAGAAAAGGCAGGACAAGGGGCTGGCGTACATGTATGCTGGCCAGGGAGACTCCAGGGATGAGTGTGTGAGAAGCTGAGAGTGAGCAAGGCATCTGGGGGCGGGAGCACCCGGGCACTGAGAACGGCAGGTGCAAGGCCCCCGAGGCAGGCGACTCATCACCAGGGAGCAGCCCAGTGTGGCAAAGGGGGCAAGGCGCAACGGAGGAAGCAGGGCACTGCCGCTTCTGTGGGCTCTGTGACAGTGGCCACAGGGAAGCCACTGAAGCCTTTGAGCAGGAAACCAAGATAATCTCCTTGTACCTTTAAAGGATGGTTCTGGTGGCTGGGGGGAAGCAGGGCAGCCCTGCGCCCCCACGCCAAGGGCTAAGCCTGATGAGGGAGGGAGGCACGAAGGATGGCGCCACGATCTCTGCCTAAGCAACAGGAAGGCTGGAGGTGCTGTTCACCTCGACTGGACACACAAGTCTGTCCACTACATCCACTGGGCAGTTAGAAATGAGCTCACAATGTAAGTCTGCAACAACGTGAACATGAGGACGGCCCTCCTTTCTGAGCGGTGACTTTCAGGAGAAAGAAAAGCACAGCACTTTACCGACCGCCAGAACATCTTAGGGGTGGGGGGCGCTCAAGCCCTTACCCCACACCGAGCCATCCGTCCAGCCTCCTCCAGAGAGGCCAGGCAAATCCTTAGGCAACATAAAACAGCTGCTTGGTCCAGCACAGGGCTTCCCAGCAAGGTGATTCTGCCACTCAAGGCAATACCCGCAGACGTTTCTCGTCACCAGGAGGAGCAGGCTGCTGGTACCTGGTGGGTAGGGGCTCAGGACGCTGCACTGACCAAGACGGTGCCCACAACACAAAATCATCAGCCCAAAGTGTCAGGAAGCTTGCTGCTGAAACCCCAGCATAGTGACAGACTAGGAAATTGATGATTTACTGTTGTTCAGTCACTAGTGAAGTGAGCGAGTGAAGTTGCTCAGTCGTGTCCGACTCTTTACAACCCGATGGACTGTAGCCTACTGGGCTCCTCCNAAATCATCAGCCCAAAGTGTCAGGAAGCTTGCTGCTGAAACCCCAGCATAGTGACAGACTAGGAAATTGATGATTTACTGTTGTTCAGTCACTAGTGAAGTGAGCGAGTGAAGTTGCTCAGTCGTGTCCGACTCTTTACAACCCGATGGACTGTAGCCTACTGGGCTCCTCCATCCACGGGATTCTCCAGGCAAGAATACTGGAGTGGGGTGCCATTTCCTTCTCCAGGGGAACTTCCTGACCCAGGGATCAAACCTGGGTCTCCCGCATTGTAGGCAGACACTTTACTGTCTGAGCCACTAGCGATGGGGAGAAAATTCAGCCAGGCTCCTTTGTCCATGGAATTCTCCAGGCAAGAATACTGGAGTGGGTTGCCATTTCCTTCTCCAGGGGATCTTCCCGACCCAGGGATTGAACCCAGGTCACCCGCATTGCGGGCAGACGCTTTAACCTCTGAGCCACCAGGGAAGTTTAGTTATTAAGTTGTGTCCAACTCTTTGCAACCCCATGGACTGCAGCACGCCAGGCTCCTCTGTCCTCCACTATCTCCTGGAGCTTGCTCAAATCCATGTCCCTTGAGCTAGTGAGGCTGTCTAACCATCTCATCCTCGGTCGTCCCTTTCTTCAATATTTCCCAGCATCAGGGTCTTTCCAACAAATTAGCTCTTCGCATCAAATAGCCAAAGTATTGGAGCTTCAGCTTTAGCAGCATTCCTGCCAAAGAAATCCCAGGGCCAATCTCCTTCAGAATGGACTGGTAGGATCTCCTTGCAGTCCAAGGGACTCTCAAGAGTCTTCTCCAACACCACAGTTCAAAAGCATCAATTCTTCAGATCTCAACTTTCTTTATAGTCCAACTCTCACTTCCATATGAATGAAACTGAGATACCTGGGCTTAACTCCAGGCATCATGCCTTGAAAACCCAGTGAACAGTATGAAAAGGCAAAAAGGACCATTATATCTACTACTGTGGGCAAGAATCCCTTAGAAGAAGTGGAGTAGCCATCATAGTCAGTAAGAGTCTGAAATGCAGTACTAGGGTACAAACTCAAAAATGACAGAATGATCTCTGTTCGTTTCCAAGGCAAACCATTCAATATGGTAATTCGAGTCTATACCCCAACCACTAATGTCAAAGAAGCTGAACAGTTCTATGAACACCTACAAGACCTTCTAAAACTAAAACCAAAAAATGATATCCTTTTCATCATAGGGGACTGAAATGCAAAGGTAGGAAGTCAAGAGATAACTGGAGTAACTCCAAGGCAAGTTTGGCCTTGGAGTACAAAATGAAGCAGGAAAAAGGCTAACAGAGTTTCCCCAAAAGAACTCAGTAGTCATAGCAAATACCCTCTTCCAACAACATAAGAGACAACTCTACACATGGACGTCACCAGATGGTCAATACTGAAATCAGACTAATTTATATTTGCTGCAGCCGAGGTTGGAGAAGCTCTACATGGTGAGCAAAAATGAGACCAGGAGCTGAGATCATGAACTACTTATTGCAAAATTCAGACCTAAATTGAAGAAAGTAGCGAAAACCACTACACCATTCAGATATGACCTAAATCAAATCCCTTACACTTATACAGTGGAAGTGACAGATAGATCCAAGGGATTAGATCTAACAGAGTATCTGAAGAACTATGGATGGAGGTTCATGACACTGTACAGGAGACAGTGATCAAAACCATCCCCAAGAAAAAGAAATGCAAAAGGCAAAATGGTTGTCTAAGAAGGCCTTAAAAATAGCTGAGAAAGAAGAGAAGTAGAAGTCCAAGGAGAAAAGGAAAGATACACCCATCTGAATGTAGAGTTCCAAAGAACAGCAAGGAGAGATAAGAAAGCCTTCTTAAGTGAGGAAACAAAAGAATGGAGACTAGAGATCTCTTCAAGAAAATTAGAGACACCAAGGGAACATCTCATGCAAAGATGGGCACAATAAAGGACAGAAACGGTATGGACCTAACAGAAGCAGAAAATATTCAAAAGAGGTCACAAAAATACACAGAAAAACTGTACAAAAAAGATCTTCATGACTCAGATAACCACGATGGTGTGAACACTCACCTAGAGCCAGACATCCTGGAGTCCAAAGTCAAGTGGGTCTTAAAAACCATTACTACCAACAAAGCTAGTGGAGGTGATGGAATTCCAGCTGAGTTATTTCAAATCCTAAAAGATGATGCTGTGAAAGTGCTGCACTCAATGTGCCAGCAAATTTGGAAAACTCAGCAGTGCTCACAGGACTGGAGAAGGTCAGTTTTCATTCCAATCCCAAAGAAAGGCAATGCCAAAGAATGCTCAAGCTACTGCACAATTGCACTAATCTCACACACTAGCAAAGTAATGCTCAAAATTCTCCAAGCCAGGCTTCAACAATACGTGAACTGACACCTTCCAAATGTTCAAGCTGGTTTTAGGAAAGGCAGAAAAACCAGAGATCAAATCACCAACATCTTTTGGGTAACAGAAAAAGCAGATTCCAGAAAAACATCTACCTCTGTTTCATTGACTACACTAAAGCCTCAGACTGTGTGGATCACCACAAACTGTGGAAAATTCTTCGAGATGGGAATACCAGACCACCTAACCTGCCTCTTGAGAAATCAGTATGCAAGCCAAGAAGCAAAAGTGAGATCCGGACAGGGAACAACAGACTGGTTCCAAATCAGGAAAGGACTCCGTCAAGGCTGTATACCGTCACCCTGCTAATTTAACTTCTGTGCAGAGTACATCATGAGAAATGTCAGGCTGGATGAAGCACAAGCTGGAATCAAGACTGCTGGGAGAAATATCAATAACCTCAGATATGCAGATGACATCACCGTTATGGCAGAAAGTAAAGAAGTAAAGAGCCTCTTGATGAAAGTGAAAGAGAGCGAAAAAGCTGGCTTAAAACTCAACATTCAGGTCAGGACTTCCCTGGTGGTCCCGTGGTTAAGAATCCACCTGCCAATGCAGGGGACATGTGTTCAACTCCTGGCTCAGGAAGATTCCACATACCGCAGGGCAACTATGCCCGGGCGCCACAATTACTGAAGACCACATCTGGCAATAAAGACTCAGAGCAGTCAAAAAAAAACTCAACATTCACAAAACTAATCATGGCATCTGGTCCCATCACTTCATGGCAAACAGATGGGGAAACAATGGAAACAGTGACAGACTTTATTTTTTAAGGCTCCAAAATCATTGCAGATGTTGACTACTGCTGCTGCTGCTAAATCGCTTCAACTGTATCCGACTCTGTGCGACCCCATAGACGGCAGCCCACCAGGCTCCCCCATCCCTGGGATTCTCCAGGCAGGAATACTGGAGTGGGTTGCCATTTCTTTCTCTAATGCATGAAAATGAAAAGTGAAAGTGAAGTCGCTCAGGCATGTCCTACTCTTAGCGACCCCATGGACTGCAGCCCACCAAGCTCCTCCATCCATGGGATTTTCCAGGCAAGAGTACTGGAATGGGGTGCCATTGACTGCAGCCCTGCAATTAAAAGATGCTTTCTCCTTAGAAAAAAAAGTATGACAAACCTAGACAGCATGTTAAAAAGTAGAGACATCACATCATCAACAAAGGTCCATCTAGTCAAGGCTGCGGTTTTTCTATTAGTCATGCACAGATGTGAAAGCTGGACCATAAAGGAGGCTGGGCGCTGAAGATTTGATGCTTCTGAACTGTGATGTTGGAGAAAACTCTTCAGAGTCCCTTGGACTGCAAGGAGATCAAACCAGTTGATCTTAAATCAATCTTGAATATTCATTGGAAGGACTGATGCTAAAGCTGAAGCTCCAATACTTTGGCCACATGATGTGAAGTGCCGACTCACTGGAAAAGGCCCTGATGCTGGGAAAGACTGAAGGCAGAGAAGGGGACAACAGAGGATGATGGTTAGATGGCATCACTGACTTGATGGACATGAGTTTGAGTAAACTCCGGGAGTTGGTGATAGACTGGGAGGCCTGGCGTGCTGCAGTCCATAGGGTCACAGAGAGTCAGACACGACTGAGTGACTGAAGAACAACAAATCCAGGCAACCCCTTCACCTTTCTGACCTGTTTCCCCATCTATAAAACAAGGACCCAGTGTTTCCCGGGTACAGAGGACACACTAAGGATCCTTCTCCTGTAGCCATTATTGCACGTGCCTTCAGAGCTTCCAGATCCCAGAAGAGCAAGGAACGCACTGACACGTGGAGGAGGCAGCCAGGCCGGGGTCCTCACACCTAAGAGGGCCTAGTGGTCAAAGTACCACAGAAGGGCACTCAGAGCCCTTATCCTGGACACGACTTATCCTGAACACCCCCGACCTCCAGAACATGCTAGCCTTCTCCCTAGGGGTGTCTGAGATGGTTTCCCTCAAGAATGGTCCCCACCCTGCAAGAGGCAGAAAAGTTGACCACAGAGATGCTGGGCAGGGCTTCAAGTAACACTGAATCTCAGAGACATTATTCCATTTCATTTCCCTGCTTTCTCCATCGAGAATGGTCACAGTTCAACACTGGCCTTAACATTTCTCTCAACCAGCTCATCTCCTCTTTTAAGAGGACGCCTCAGGTCCCAAGCCTGCAGCAGGTCAAGAACCAGCCAGAACCTGACGGCACTGCATTCATTCTGTTTATATTTTCCTCCACAGAAAGCAAACGGTGGTGCCGTACCGGCTTTCCATTCTCAGTGGTGACAACAGGCTCATTACTAGTTTTCTTTTAAACTGGGCTTGTTTTTTTCAAAGAAGGTCAATTTGAAGAAAAACATTACTATCACAAATATGGAAAGTGGTAAAGATCATGAAGTGGGTATGGAAACGACTCCGATTTCTGAAGCAGTATCTTAGGCTCTGCCATTTTCCCCGCTAACAACGCCTACCTCAGCCTCCTCAGCCCACCTCTGCCACTTCCCTCCCTCTCAGTGACCCTTCTAAGCACAACTCAGACAGTCTCTCCACTCCATCTTGGACATTCTGACACATGGTTTGGTAACTCATTTCAAGTCCTTATTTATACTTCCTCACAGACAGGCTGAAAGACTCCTCAAGGGTCGGCTCCGTCACTATTCGGTACTGCTTTAGGGTTCCAACATAGCAGCAATCCAGCAAACACCACTTAACCTGCTAAAGGCATCATTCGCCTGCCTAGGCAACTTGAAGATTTTAACGCACAACTGAACTTGCCTCCGAAAAGCCAATTCCAAAGGCACATGTTACAGAGGAGTTGGGAGCACCGCGCCAAGTAATGGGAACCTCGGGGAAAAAATACATCAGGGGTTTGGCAGATCCCGATCTCACATGAACCACAGAGAAGAAAGTCGATGGAGTGAGTGACAGCCTTTCTAAGCTTCATGAGCTGAACAGAGATGGCAGTCCCGACTTCCCCCGAACAGGGACAACTTATGTTCTCTTAGAAAAAGATAAACTGAAGCCACTAAAGAAGAGAATGACTAGGATGTTCACTGAAAAAGCACAACAAAAAGAGAGACAGCCAAAGGAACTGGGGATATTTAGTCTGGAGAAGGAACAACTGAGTAACTCAGGGCCTGATTATGCAAAGGCTGTGCCTCTAAGAAAAATAAGCACTAGCCCTATCCTCTTAGGCCACGGGGAGTATCAGAAACCCTTTTCCTCCTTGCCCCAAATAAACAAAGCAGGAAGTGGGAGACAAACTTAAGTTTAATACATGATCTTAACAGAGTTGTACAGCGGCAGACTGAGTTGCCTCCTAAAACAGTAAGCTGTCACAGGAATGTCAACTGGAAAATCTAGTGAAGATGTTCATTTGGTTCAACAACTAGTCTTCTGCTAAGCCCTGGATATATCCACCCAGCCTCAAATAGGGGTTTGGACTAGGTAATCACTAAAAGTTATTCTCAGTCTAACTATGACTCCATCTGAATACACAGGATCGACTACCACCAATGCCCCTTTACAAAAAATCATACTTATGGTACAGCCATTTTCTCTTTCCACACAGGCAAACCTAAGGGGAGCGGGGGTGGGGCGCTGGTGAAGGAAGATTAACGGAGAACACCCACTTCTCAGAGTAGCAGAGCCGGGAGTTCTAAGATCTGCAACAACACTTGATCCCACAGTCCTCAGCTCTGTCTTCTGGTAAGGACATATCTTCTCCTAGGCCCAGAGTGAAGTGAAGTGAAATGAAAGTCGCTCAATCGTGTCCGACTCTGCGACTCCATGGACCATAGAGTCCGTGGAATTCTCCAGGCCAGAATACTGGAGTGGGCAGCCTTTCCCTTCTCCAAGGGATCTTCCCAACCCAGGTCTCCCGCATTGCAGGTGGATTCTTTACCAGCTCAGCCACAAGGGAAGCCAAGAATACCGTAGTGGGTAGCCTATCCCTTCTCCAACAGATCTTCCTGANCTCCAGTAACCTTTCCTGGAGAATCCCCATGGACAGAGGAGCCTGGCGGGCTGCAGTACGTGGGGTCACAGAAAGAATTGGACACGACTGACCGACTTCAGTTTCTCTGGTTTCCAAGCCGCTGTCCTAGGCTGGCACTAGAAACAAGGAGGCGCGGCCCTAGTTATCTGTGTCTTTGGGACAGCCTGGGCTCTTGGGAGGACTAGCCAGATTTCGAAAGCACTTTGTGCAGAGCCAGGCTGAGCCTTCACTCAGCTCTGCTGGCCCTACACCCCTTTTGAACTGACAGACAGCAGCCAGCTCTTCTCAGAGTGCTACGGGTCTAAGTAAAAGCGACCACAAGCATCTCCAGGACTTAGCTGTTCTCTGGGGCTCAGCCCCAACCCTGGAGTGAATGGTGAAGGTAACTGTGGAGAGAAGACAGCCTTCTTTTCTGATGTATTCTAATTGTCCACCGAACCAAGAACGTGGGGGCAAAAGTCAAAACCTCCCTCTGTGCTTCTCAACCAATCCTGCCCTCCATCCCCACTGACTGCACCCTCAACTCCTGCGCCACAGCCTAGCCCTCCTGCCCTTCGGCCCACGATGCCACATCAGTCCAATTCTCCCTCAGACCCGATGGTGTAGGCAGTCACTGAGCAGTCGGCCACAGCTCGGAGAACCCAGAGGCTCTTCACGCAGGTCTGCACCTAAACTCATCTTGGCAGCCTTATCTCCTCTCAGTCCCTGCTCAGCGCTTCCATGGAACAGGTCTCCTCCCACCTTTTACATACCCCTATCTTCCCACCTCCTGCCTTTTGTTCACGAGGACCCCTCCACCAGGACCCCTCTCCCCACATTCCCATCTTAAGGGATCGTTGTCTTTCATGGTAGCCCCACCCGCTGCTGCTGCCTTCCCAAGGGCACTCTGTTCCCCACACAGACCTGACTTTGCATCCTCTTGCTCAAAGGGTGCACCGCAGCCTGCCCCCCTTAGGCTGATCTCTGGGTTTCTTAAGCACCTTCTGCCCTGCTTCTTCGGAACAGGAGCTCCTTGGCCCAGGCAAGTAGCTTGGGGCAGGTACCACAGTAGTTAATACAGAACACGAAGGGGAGGACTGGAGAACTGAGAAGCACCTGCCGCACAGCAGGAACGCTACCCACTGTCTCATTAACCTTCACAAGAACCCTGTGAGGGCTTCTCTGACAGCTCCGCTGGTAAAGAACCCGCCTGCAATGCAGGAGATCTGGTTCGATTCCTGGGTCAGGAAGATCTGCTGGAGAAGGAATAGGCTACCCACTCCAGTATTCTCGGGCTTCCCTGGTGGCTCAGCTGGTAAAGAATCCGCCTGCAATGGGGGAGACTTGGGTTCGATCCCTGGGTTGGGAAGATCCCCTGGAGATTGTACAAAGAACTCTATACACTTACCTCATTTAACCTTCACAGTAACCCTGTGGGGTTGGTATTATCCCCATTTCACAGATGCTCAGCGTGAAATGAGGCTCAGGACAGCACCAAAGCCTTTTCCCTCAGACTGTGGGCCCCTCAGTCATGGGCAAGGGGATGGGTCAGTCTTAGGGAACTAGGGTGGCCTGGATTCATTTCTAGTGATGTTAGCACACATGGTTCCAACACAGCCCCTGAGAACATCAAGACCTGGGTCTTCTCTGGACCTCAGCCAGATGTGGCCCCTATTTTCCAAAACAAGGAGTCTGCTCTCCTGGCTCACAGATCCTTAGAGCATCTAACAACGGTTCACATTTGTATGCTCTCTGCTGAGAAAGCTGCACTTATTTGCAAAATTGCAGGGAGTTGCAAAGACCTGGAGCCTGCAGGCTGTTAAGAACCCCTGCTCCAGGCTTCCCCAGTGGCCCAGTGGTTGAGAAATCGGACTGCCAACACAGGGGACACTGGACAGATCCCTGGTCCAGGAACATGCCACAGAGCCACTAAGCCCATGAACCGCAACTACTGAAGCTGCAGAAGTCAGCACAGGAAGAAGCCTGGGCACCGCAACGAAGAGGAGTCGCCGCTCGCCCCAACTAGAGGAAGCCCATGTGCAGCAGTGAAGACCCAGCACAGCCAAAACAAACAAACATACAGAAAAGAACGCCTGTTCCAAAAGAGCTTCCCCGAGAGACCAGGGCGGGGTCACGGGGACGCTGTCTGACGATCGGAGAAGGGCAGTTCGTCGGTAAAAGGCAGTTTATTAGGGCAGCTTAATGTGGAATGGCCTCCCCTGGGCCGCAGACCAGCTGCTCCAGGACCCCTGGGCCCGTCCCGTTTCCCCACCAAGTGGGGCCTACTGGACAGAGGAAGAATGTTCAACTGCCAAGGTGCTGAGCTTGATCCACGTGGAAGCCGCTGGCACCCTGCAGGATGCTGATGAAGGCCTGGAGGCAGAGCTGAGGTTTCTGAACCCATGGAGGCACAGAACTGCACTGGTGGGCACGGTGGCGGGCCGATGGGAACACTGATGTGGCGTGGAAAGCGGGTGTCTCCAAGAATGGTCCAGGCTCCGAGGGGCTCACACCCTGGGCAGAGTGGGCTCTCTGGGTAGCAGGGAGGGGAGTGGGCCTTCCCAGGGACAGACCGCCTTGGGTGCCCCGGTCACTGTGGAAGGCAGGCGGGAGGAGGCCTGGCTAGAGCTGCCCTGGGGGGCCTGGTGGTCTCACAGGAGCCCAAGGGCAGGGCGGCAGCTGGCAGTGTGTTCACAGAGGCTCACCGCCAAAGCTGCTTTTGCTTTTCTTACGCTTGGCCTTGGTGAAGGGGATGTCAAGAGACTCGAGACGGAAGGGCCGAGGCTGGGGCATTTCGGGGGCCTGGGCGGGTAGGATGGCGGAGCCGCCGCCAAGCGGGGAGCTGAGGCCTGGTGGTGAGCTGTGGTGTGCTGCGGAAAAGCACAGAAGGGAGACGCGCTGTTAGCCAGGGTGCAGGGGGTGGAGAGGAAAGATTGTGCGTGGGGTGCAGAGTCTGGTCCCCCCGCCCCAGCCAGAGGCCCTGGGACCCAAAGCTCTGAGAGCTGCTCTGGCTGAGGCCTTGGGCCCAGCAGTCCATCTCTGCCCATAGGGTCTGGGCCGGGTGCATGAATTTTCAAGCCTCAGACTGTGCAGCCTGGGATGTCAACCCAGACAAGCCTGCTGCAAAACCCTGCTCCGTCACTTCGTGGGAGGGTAACCTTAAGGAGCTGCTTCTCTCTGAGCCTCAGTTTCCTCATCTGCAACATGGGCACGATGCCAGGTACTCATATGTGAGTTTCTTCACGGCCCAGCTTTCTTCTTACTCCTCACCTCCACCCACTCTGTCTCTCAAATAACCTCAGGACAGATCTGAGGTTAGCTTTTTAATTGGTATTGGATTGGAAGCTCAGTGTCTTTGGTTTTAGTTTTAAGAGCAAAGTGGCTTTGGACCCTTGCTTGTAAAAGCGTGTTTTGCTTTGTGGTCCTGATTGCTCTGCTTTGGGAACGAGTTGCCATCTGGTGAGGAACTGACTGAGCCCTGGGCAAGCCAAGGCTGGGGCCCGGCCACAGGCTAAGGGCCTGCTGTGCGTCAGGAAGATACAGGATCCAACTTGCCACTTTGCCCCAGAGATGGAGGGGGACAGGAGATGGGAGGCACTCCCCACCTCGTCTCACTGATCACAGGATGAGGCAGCGCCCCTCAGTTTACAGCAGAGGGAACAGGCTCCGAGAAGGAAAGGGGTTCCTGGCCCAGCCTGTGTGACTCCAGGGTGCTCAGGGAGGGGCTGGAGGGCAGGAGGCGGGCGGGACACTCACCCAGACTCTTCATGGGGTCCGTGCCGAGGATCTGGTTGGCCCGCTTGGGCCGGAAGTAGTTACTGGCTATGTTCTCACTGTCACTGCGACTGAGCATCAGCCTGTAGCGGTCCTCTTCCTGCGGAGATGCCAAGCCTCCAGGTCAGGACCCCTTGTTTGTACACTTCCTGTACCCTGTGCCCTGACCCAGGGGGCTTCCGCAGGCTCTGCCGGCCTGGGCAGTGGGCTGCCTTGAACCTCACTGCCCACATTGCGGTACCCTCCACTCCAGACCCTGACTCCTGCAGTGGGATCCAGGCAGCTCAGGGCGGCAAGGAGGCTGGCCATCTCCAGTCTACACACGCTCCTCCCCACCCCCACCTTCCTTGGGAAAGGAAGCACCTTATTTCTCCTGCAGTGCACCAAACCAGGCCCATCAGGGGCAAGGAAGATACTACATCCCCCATACCCAGGACAACATACTCATATAGCACAGTACTCAGCTCACGAGCACATTTATGAGCATCAGAACTGGAGTCCTCGACCATCTTTGTCACCAAGCTCTAGTGCTTTTCACTGCTGCTGTGGATCTGTTTTCTTCAGCCCGAATCTCTTCCTTCAGGGAGCTGCCCTTCACCCACTGAACACGGTCACGGTAGGTGATGCATTCGGGGCACCCTAGTGCCAGCACTGCCGCCCGCTCATCCCCTTGCCACACACCTGGACTTGTGGCCCACACTGGGCCAATCACAGAACGACATCTGGACACAGCCATTGGTCCAAGAGTAGGCCCATGACTCAGGCAGAGCCAATCAGACTCCACAAGCACTCCAAAAAACTCTCTCTCTTCCTCTTGGATTACCAATTGCTAGCAGCCGTCTCTCCCGCCACACAGAGAAGGCCTGCCCATGTCCAAACCTAGGACTCCAAGTGAAGCAGAGCCAAGAGGTGAAGAAACCACACAGAACCAGGACTGGGCCCCTTGATCCAGCCATGCCTGAAATTGGTCCACTTAACACAGACCGAGAAAATCCCTATTTTGCTTATGACTGTTTGCTTTGCACAGGTATCCATCACCTGGAACTAAAGCATTCAAATATAACCCATCCGCAACCCCAGATTAAGAATGGCTTTTTTCAGGAACAACTTTCCTTTTCCTTTTTTTAAAACCAAGTTAGGGAATCAAAAGCAGCCAATCAGAGCCGTAGACCAGCCTGAGTTGCTCAGGTGGAGATGCTTGGCTGGAATTCATCAACCTGTGAGTGACCTTATCGTGACTGCACAGGTTATGTTCCATGTAGGTTTTCCAAAATATCTGTAATGGTTAATATCAGCAAATTATACAGTCTGTAGGTCAAACCTGGCCCACAGACTGTTATTGGAAGCTCTCTGGACACAGTTGTGCTCATCCGTCTACATACAGTGGGGGTGGGTTCGTGCTCTCTGGGAGGGTTGATAGCTGAGTGAGACACCACCTAGCACCCAACCCCTAAAACAGTTACTGTGTGGTCCTTTAGGGAAAAGTTGGCTGACCTCTTAAGGCTGTGTATTTGCTGTAATACAGGATAAAGGCAGTATGAAGTAAAGTGACTTTAGAATCACAGTGACTGTTTACGGACACTTTTGAGGACGCTTTCTATCCAAGAGTACCAGCCGGGGCCCAGGAAACCAGGAGGAGCTGTTTGGTCTCTGGGTTTGCGGCTGAAACCTCTGTCCTTCACCAGCAGGGTGGGCTGCCTTGAGCCACTGGTCTCTGCGCACACTAAAGTGCCTCTGACTGAGGGCCAGAGGAGCTATGCGGTCTAGGTGCAAAGGGTGACATGGAAAGGGCCCCCGCGCAGCCCCCTGATGTAGTCCTCGGGTCGCCTGGAAGCACAGTCCAGTTGCTATAGCCCCCCTGACCCACTGCACCTTGGGGTCCAAGCTCCCTGCTCCCCACTGGCTCTCCCAGAGACCCTACCATGCCTGGTTCGCCGTTGTCCACTGCGGAAGTTTTGCGGGCTGGTCTGTTCTGTGCCCCTGTTGAAACTGCCATGAGAAAACAGAAGCTGAGGTCACTGCTGCCTGGAAGGAGGGCCAGCAGAGCTGGGGGAGAGGCTGGGCGCTCAGGCCTGGCTCGGGCTTGGAGCCAGGGGAGGACACTGCCCACCCCTAGAGAGGGGATGGCTCAGAGAGACATCAGGTGGGCTTAGGCTGAAGCAGCCATTCCCCGGCCTCCAGGCAAGACTGCAGGTGAGCATGGAGAGACAGGCCAGTGCTGCCTGTAGCCTGCGAGGAAATGAGGCAGCTGGCGTTTCAGCGGGGGCAGTGCCACTCAGGGGTTAACAGTCAGCCGCCTGTTGCTCTGGCTAAGCCACGAGAAAAACGCCATGGGAAAAATGAAAGCAAGATAGAGCAATTAAGTATAAACAAAAGTACATCGGCTTGATGAGTTGGGGTCGTCATGCCCTGCTGAGCCAAGGAAACACAGCGTGGACCTTGGAACGCTAGGTCAGTGCAGGTTCAGAATACTATCTGCTGCACACACCAAGATGTTTTCCCCAAGGCATATGAGGGTTTAGGGCCTCCAGCTGGGCGATACCCTTTGCACGCAAAAATAACGACAGTTCAAGGTCGTCAGTAACGTGGGACACAGAACGGGGGACACAGGAAGCCGACTTTATCGCAGCATCACTCTGCATGCCGAGACACTCAATGGAAGCGATGTGGCTACAAGGAACAGGGCCCTTAATCCCTGAGATCTTGAGCCCCTGGTACCACCTTTAAAGCTTTAATTCTGTTTCTATTTCTTTCTTCCAAACTGTGTGTTGCCCCACTTTTGCTCCCTGCCTGCTGCGCTGGTCCCCGCCAGGGTCGTTAGAGATGGAGGACCTAGATGAGCACTCCCGGAGCAGGGGGCGGATGGGTGTGGCCCCACCGGACCCAGGAGCCCGCGGCTCCCTGGACGGGTGGAGCCCCTGGAGAGGATCCACTGGAAATCTGAGCCTAATCTGAGACTCAGTGAGGGCTTGGTGGCTTTCAGGAGTAGCTCATCCAACCCCTTCTCTGTGAAGATCAGGCGACCAAAGCCCAGAGAGGGACAGTGATCATCACAGGGTCACACAGGACATCAGCAGCAAAAGCAGAAGGTGAGCCAGGCCTGCAACTGCCCAGCTTGCTTCTGTCCCTGGCCTATGACTCACCGCTATGATTGTGACTCTGGAGAAGTCACCTACTCTGAGATTTCTCATATGGAAGATGGGTGAAAATCTTTATCCCTTCACAGGGTTATTGCAGGCTGAAGTGAGGACAATAATGATCGTGATAAGAAAAAGCATCATGCATTTAAAATGTGCCAGGCATGTTTCCAAGGATTTTACATGTCATAAGATGTTAAGCCACCTAGCGATCTTTAAGGAAGGTGCTGTTATTAATCCCCACCTCACAGATGAGAACACTGAGTCCCAGGAGCTGACACAGGGACTGCTGGAGCCACAATTCCAACCCACGGTTGTCTGACTCTTAGGCTCCCGACATTCTGGGTACCCAGGGTCACCTGACTGCTGCCCCCAGGGCCAGCTGGGAGAGGTGCAGGGCCCCCTGACAGCCTGCGGGAGAGCAAACTGTGGAGAAGGGCAGCGGACAAAGGAAGTGGGCAGCGGGGAGGTGAGAGAGACAGCAAAGCTCCTGACCTACTGGGAGGCTGGTCTTTATGATGATGGGCTCGGGAATCTTCCAGAAACCGTTGTCTTCATCCCAGCAGGACTCTCGTCTTATCTTCTCCAGGTTGCTATAGTTGCAGTCCCGGCGAATCAGGGGCTGCACCTGCTCCAAGAGCTGCTGGAAGAGCAGAAAGTCACGCTCCTGCCGCCGGATGGTGGCCAAGTAATCGATCTTCTCCAGCTCAAACTCCGACTGCAGGTCTTTGATCTCCACCTCTGCCGCCCGGAGCTGAAAACAAGATGAGCAAGCAGTGAGTAGGAAAGACGCTCCTTCTCCTCCACGCCTGCCCCCTGCCCCACCCCCGCCCATCAGTCACTCGCCCGGCTCACTGATCCTCTCGCCCATCCAGTCGGATCGCCACCATCTACCCTGTCATCCTTCCATTGATTCATTCACCGCCCCCCCCACCCCTCCACTCAGTACTTAGATGAGCACCTACAGGGTCCGGAGCCCTGCAGAAAGCAGGAAGAGAGGCTGGTCATCCACTCCCATCACCAGCCCTCAGTCACTATCCCCACCCGTACGTTTTATTCAGAAATCGTTTACAAGGCTCCACATGTAACACTGTAGTTACCACAGTCCTCAAGATCTCAGAGAACTGTACGCATTCTTTCTTCTACAAGAAGCAGTAGGCGGGACTTGCCTGCTCATCCAGTGGCTAGGAGACAACTGTCTGCCTGAGAACGCAGGGGACAGGGGTTCGATCCTTGGTCCAGGAAGAGCCCGCGTGCCCAGGGGCAACTGAAGCCTGTGCCCAGGGCCTGCAAGCCGCACCTGCTGAAGCTTAAGCACCTGGAGCCTGCGCTCCGAAACAAGAGAAGTCACCACAGTGAGATGCCTGAGCATACCAATGAAGACCCAGAACATCCCCAAATAATAAACTAGTATTTTTAAAAAGCAGCAGTAGGCATACATTCTCAGACAACAGCCCTTGCTCCCCTCTGCTGTCACGCTTCTGTTGGGTTCAGTCGCGCAGTCGTGCCCAGCTCTTTGCGACCCCATGGACTGCAGCACACCAGGCTCCCCTGTCCTTCACCATCTCTCAGCGTTTGCTCAAACTCATGTCCACTGAGTCAGTGATGCCATCCAACCATCTCATCCTTTGTCATCCACTTTTCCTCCTGCCTTCAATCTTTCCCAGCATCAGAGTCTTTTCCAATGAGTTGGCTCTTTGAATCAGGTGGCCAAAGTATTGGAGTTTCAGCTTCAGCATCAGTCCTCCCAGTGATTTTTAAGGGTTTATTTCCTTTAAGATTGACTGGCTTGATCTCCTTGCAGTCCAAGGGACTCTCAAGAGTCTTCTCCAACACCACATTTTGAAAGCATCATTTCTTCTGTGCTCAGCTTTCTTTATAGTCCATCTCTCACATCCATACACGACTACTGGTAAAACCATAGCTCTGACTATATGGACCTTTGTTGGCAAAGTGATGTCTCTGCTTTTTGTCACGATGTGACAAAGACTAGACTTAAGAGTCAGACCCACCTGGATTGAACCACAGGTTTCATATTTTTTGATCTCTTGCTCAGGTCTGCCAGACTTGCCCTCCACACCCTCCTAAGCACAGTGACTCCCAACGCCAACAGTAACCAAGCCCTCCCTCAGCCCCGTGACACCTTCGTGCACAATCTGTTTCCCCAAAGAGCAAGGACAGCCTGACTAGTGACGAAGGCTGCAGTAAACTCACGGGAACGATAATCACATGTAACCAACTGAGAACAGAGAATGCCTGCTAGGACCCAGGTGGGCAGGGAGCCATCAGGAGGGGCGGGTACACAGGGCCTTCAACTAAATTAATGATGCTCCATGTATGTAGCTGGGAGGAGGCAATGGCACCCCACTCCAGGACTTTTGCCTGGAAGCTCCCATGGACAGAGGAGCCTGGTGGGCTGCAGTCCATGGGGTCGCGATTGAGCAACTTCACTTTCACTCTCACGCATTGGAGAAGGCAATGGCAACCTACTCCAGTGTTCTTGCCTGGAGAATCCCAGGGCTGGGGGAGCCTGGTGGGCTGCCATCTCTGGGGTCGCACAGAGTCGGACACGGCTGAAGCGACTTAGCAGCAGCAGCAGCAGCATGTATGTAGTTGGATAGTAGCTACAAGGCATTCATGGTAACAATCTTTATGTATTTTTGTACATTTATATGCTCAGATGCTCAGTCTTGTCCGACTCTGACCCCATGGGACGCAGGCTGCCAGGCTTCTCTGTCCATAGAATTTTCCAGGCAAGAATCTGGAGCGGGGTGCCATTTCCTCCTCCAGCGGATCTTCCCAACCCAGGGGTCAAACCTGCACGTCTTGCGTCTCCTCCACTGGCAGGTGGATTCTTTTCCACTGGAGCCACCGGGGAAGCCTCTTATCCATTTATCATCATTCACAATTATTTTTAATTGAGCTATAATCCACATCAAACTATTCACCCATTAAAAGTGTACAAATCAGGAACTCCCTGGAGGTCCAGTGGTTAGGGCTCTGTGCACCCACTGCCAAGGGTCCAGGTTCAGTCCCTGGTCGGGCAACTAAAATCCCACAAGTTGTGCAGCACGGTAAATAAATTAAATTAAAAAAATAGAGCATAGGGCTTCCCTGGTGGTACAGCAGATAAGAATCTGCCTGAGACCACAGTGGACATAGTTCGATCCCTGGACTGGGAAGATCCCACTCGCCACAGAGCAACTAAAGCTCACGCACCACAACCGCTGAGCCCGTGTTCTAGAGCCTGTCTACAAAACGAGAGAGGCCACCACAACGAGAAGCCCACACGGAAGAGCAGCCCCAGCTCACCACACTGAGAGAAGACCCACGTGCGGCAACGAAACAGTGCAGCCATTTATTGGCTCTTTTGGAAATAAGTAAAAGCACTGCAGGAAAAAAAGTGTGCAAGTCAGTGGCCTTCAGCATATTCGCAGAGCTGACAATCACCGCCACGAGTCTCTCTGTCTCCACAGATTTGCTGCTTCTGGACATTTCATATACACGTGACATCATACATGCGGTCTTCGGCACCTGGCTTCTTTCACTGAACGGAAGGCGTTTTAAGGTTCTTCCCTGTTGTATGTGTCAGCACTTCATTCCTTTTTCCTGCCAAGTAATACTCCGTCGGGTGGCTATACCACATGTTTCATGATGGGTTTCACTTGTGGCTATAATGAATAACGCTACTATGAGCAGCAGCTTGCAATTTTTTTTGGTGTAGGTACATTTTTGTTTTTCTTCAATGGCACTCATGGGTCACATGGTAACATTTTGTTTAAGCAATTGAGGAACTGCCAGACCATTTTCCAAATCACTATGTGAGGGCTCACTGTACTCACAAGCAGTATACGAGGGCTCCAATTTCTCCATATCCTCACCGACATTTGTTACTGTCTTTTTTATTACCACCATCACAGACGCTATGAGACGGAATCTCACTGTGGTTTTAATTTGCATTTCCCTGATGGCTAACGTTGAACATCTGATCATATGTTTATTGGCTATTCGTATATCTTCTTTGCAGAAATAGCTCTTCAGATCCTTTGCCCATTTTAAAATTGGGTAGTCTTTTTATTCTTGAGTGGATTGTTTTATTTTTTCTAGACCTTATCGTACCGTATGATTTGAAAATATTTTCTCTCATTCTGTGGGCTGTCTTTTCTCTTTTTTGATAGTATTCTTTAAAGCATGAAAGTTTTAATCCATTAAGTCCAGTCTATCTTTTTTTTCCTTTGTTGTTTATGCTTTTGGTCTGATACCTAAGAAAGCATTGTCTAATTCAAGGCAATAAAGATTTAAACCTGTGTTTTATTTTACGTGTTTAATAGTTTTACCTCACATTTGGCTTTTCGACCCATTCTGAGTTAATTTTTACATACAGCGTGAGGCTGGAGTCCAGCATCATTCTTTTGCATGTGAACATCTAATTGTCCCAGCACCATTTATTAGAAAGATCATCCGTTCTCCCTTGAATCATCTTGGCACCCTGTTGAAAATCAACTAACTGTAAATGTGATTTACATTTTTTTACATTTGCATTTACATTTTACATAAATATTTCTGGATCTCCAATCCAATTGCACTGGTTTTAAATCTTTACATCAGTACTGCGCAGCCTGACAACTGTTAACTTTGTAGTAAATTTCAAAATCAGGAAGTATGAGTCCTCCAGCTTTGTTCTTTTCAAGATTATCCTGGCTATTCTGATTCTTTTGAATTTTCATACAAACTTTAAGATCAGCTTTTCAATTTCTTCAAAGAAGCCAGCTGGTTCTTTAAGAATGATTGCTTTGAAGTCTGTAAATCAGTTTGAGAAGTACTATCATCTTATCAGACTTTCCTTGTAGCTCAGTTAGATATTGCAGAAATATCCCAGGTTCGATCCCTGGGTCGGGAAGATCCCCTGGAGAAGGAAATGGCAACCCACTCCAGTATCCTTGCCTGGAAAATCTCATGGACAGAGGAGCCTGGTGGGCTGCAGCCCTTGGGGTCTCAAGAGTTGGACACAACTTAGCGACTAAACCACCATCACCACCACCATCTTATCAATATTAAGTCTTCCGATCCATGAACATGGGTGTCTTTCCATTTATTTAGGTTTTCTTGTTTCTTCTTTTTCATTTTTTGGCCACACTGCACAGCGCACAGGATCTCAGTTCCCGGACCAGTGCAGAGTCTTAAGCATTGGCCCCACAGGGAAGTCTCTATTTAGATATTTTTAATTTTTTCAACAATACTTTATAGTTTTTGGAATATAAGTTTTATACTACTTTTGTGAAATTTCTTCCTAAGTATTTTTTTTGATGTATTGCAAATGAAATTGTCTTCTTAAATTTATTTGCCGATTGTTCATCACAAGTGTATAGACATACCACTGCTTTTTCCTTATTGATTTTGTATCCTGCTGAATTTGTTTATTGATTCCAACAGATTTTTTAGTGGATTCCTTTTAAGGATTTTCTGTTTATAAAGATCATGCCATATTCAAAAGCAGAGATATTACTTTGCCGACTAAGGTCCGTCTAGTCAAGGCTATGGTTTTTCCAGTAGTCATGTATGGATGTGAGAGTTGGACTGTGAAGAAGGCTGAGCGCCGAAGAATTGATGCTTTTGAACTGTGGTGTTGGAGAAGACTCTTGAGAGTCCCTTGGACTGCAAGGAGATCCAACCAGTCCATTCTGAAGGAGATCAACCCTGGGATTTCTTTGGAAGGAATGATGCTGAAGCTGAAACTCCAGTACTTTGGCCACCTCATGCGAAGAGTTGACTCATTAGGAAAGACTCTGATGCTGGGAGGGATTGGGGGCAGGAGAAGAAGGGGACGACTGAGGATGAGATGGCTGGATGGCATCACTGACTCGATGGGCGTGAGTCTGAGTGAACTCCGGGAGTTGGTGATGGACAGGGAGGCCTGGTGTGCTGTGATTCATGGGGTCGCAAAGAGTCGGACACGACTGAGCGACTGAACTGACTGACTGATCTGATAGTTGTGCCTCTTCTTTGCCAATCTAAATGCCTTTCATTTCACTTCTTGCCGAATTGCCCTTGCTAGAACCATCAATCTAACATGGAATATAAGCGGTGAGAAGAAATACACTTTTCCTGTTTCTGAACTCAAGGGATAAGCAGTCACTCTTTCACCACTGAGGACTGTGTTAGCTGTGAGTTTTTCCTGCCCTTTATCAGGCTGAAGAAGTTGCCTTCCATTCATAGTTTGTTGAGCGTTTTTATGACAGATTTTGAATTTTGTTAAATGCTTTCTCTGCACCCATTAAGAAGATCATGTGGGTTTTGTCCTTTTTTCTATTGATATTAGGTTAATTGATTTCTGAATACTAACCCAATCTTGCATTCCTGGGATAAATTCTACTTTAGCATGGTGTATAATCCTTTGCATAGGTTGTTAACAGTTCTACGAACACCTATCAGAACGTCTAGAACATCAGAAAAAAAAAAAAAGATGTCCTTTCATCATAGGGGACTGGAATGCAAAATTAGGAAGTCACGAGATACCTGAAGTAATGGACAAGTTTGGCCTTGGAGAACAAACTGAAGCAGGGCAAAGGCTAACAGAATTATGCCAAGAGAATGCACTGATCATACCAAGCACCCTTTTCCAACAACACAAAAGATGGCTTTACACGTGGACATCACCAAATGGTCAATACCAAAATCAGACTGATTACATTCTTTGTAGCCAAGGATGGAGAAGCTCTATACAGTCAGCAAAACTAAGACTGGGAGCTGACAATGGCTGAGATCATCAGCTCCTTACTGCAAAATTCAAGCTTACATTGAAGAAAGCAGGGAAAACCACTAGGCCATTCAAGTATGACCTAAATCAAATCCCTTATGATTAGACAGTGGAGATGATGAATAACTTCAAGGGATCAGATCTGGTAAACAGAGAACCCGAAGAACTATGGATGGAGGCTCACACCATTCACACCATTGTACAGGAGGCAGTGACCAAAACCATCCCCATGAAAAAGAAATGCAAGAAGGCAACGTGGTTGTCTGAGCAGGCTTTACAGATAGCTCAGAAAGGAAGAGACATGAAAAGCAAAAGAGAAAGGGGAAGATATATCCAACTGAATGCAGAGTTCCAGGGAATAGCAAGGAGAGGTTAGTTCAGTTCAGTTCAGTTGCTCAGTCGTGTCCGACACTTTGCAACCCCGTGGACTGCAGCACGCCAGGCCTCCCTGTCCATCACCAACTCCCGGAGTTTACACTAACTCATGTCCATTGAGTTGGTGATGCCATCCAACCATCTCATCCTCTGTCATCCCCTTTCTAAGGAGAGGTTAGAAAGCATCCTTCAGTGAACAATGCAAAGAAATGGAGGAAAAATAGAATGGGAAAGACTAGAGAGCTCTTCAAGAAAACAGGAGATATCAAGGGAACATTTCATATAAAGATGGGCACAATAAAGGACAGAAATGGTATGGACCTAACAGAAGCAGAGGAGATTAAGAAGAAGTGGCAAGAATACACAGAAGAACTATATGAAAAAGATCTTAATGTCTGGGACAACCACGATGGTGTGGTCACTCACCTAGGGCCAGATATCCTAGAGTGTGAAGTCAAGTAGGCCTTAGGTAGCATTACTACCAACAAGGCTAGTAGATGTGATAGAATTCTAGCTGAGCTATTTAAAACCCTAAATGATGTTGTGAAAGTGCTGCACTCAATATGCCAGCAAATTTGGAACACTCAGCAGTGGCCACAGGACTGGAAAAGGTCAGTTTTCATTCCAATCCGAAAGAAGGGCAATGTCAAAGAATGCTCAAACTGCCGCACAATTGAGATCTCCCATGATAGCAAGGTAATGCTCAAAATCCATCAAACTAGGATTCAACAGTATATGAACTAAGAACTTCCAGATGTACAAACTGGATTTAGAAAAGGCAGAGGAACCAGAGATCAAATTATTAACATCCACTGGATTGTAGAAAAAGCAAGGGAATTCTAGAAAAATATCTACTTCTGCTTCATTGACTACACTAAAGCGTTTGACTCTGTGGATCACAACAAACTATGGAAAATTCTTAGAGATGGAAATGCTTGACCACCTCACCTGTCTCCTGAGAAACCTGTAAGCAGGTCAAGAAGCAACAGTTAGAACAGGACATCGAACAACAGACTGGTTCCAAATTGGGAAAGGAGTATTTCAAGGCTGTATATTGTCACATTGCTTATTCAACTAATGCAGAATACATTATGCGAAATGCTGGGCTGTAGATGAAGCACAAGGTGGAATCAAGATTTCCAGGAGAAATATCAATAACCTCAGATATGCAGATGACACCACCCTTATGGCAGAAAGTGAAGAGAAACTGAAGAGCCTCTTGATGAAAGTCAAAGAGAAGAGTGAAAAAGTTGGCTTAAAACTCAACATTCAAAAAACGAATATCTTGACATCCAGTCCCATCAGTTTATGGCAAAAAGATGAGGAAACAGTGGAAGCAGTGACAGATTCTATTTTCTTGGGCTCCAAAATCACTGCAGATGGTGACTGCAGCCACAAAATAAANCAAAGAGAAGAGTGAAAAAGTTGGCTTAAAACTCAACATTCAAAAAACGAATATCTTGACATCCAGTCCCATCAGTTTATGGCAAAAAGATGAGGAAACAGTGGAAGCAGTGACAGATTCTATTTTCTTGGGCTCCAAAATCACTGCAGATGGTGACTGCAGCCACAAAATAAAAAGACGCTTGCTCCTTGGAACAAAAGCTATAACAAACCTAGACAGTGTACTAAAAAAAGCAAAGACATCACTTTGCTGACAAAGGGTCATACAGTCAAAGCTATGGTTTTTCCAGTAGTCATATATGAATGTGGTATGTGAACTATAAAGAAGGATGAGAGAAGAACTGATTCTTTTGAACTGTGGTGCTGGAGGAGACTCTTGAGAATCCCTTGACAGCAAGGAGATCAAGCCAGTCAATCCTAAAGGAAATAAACCCTGAATATTCATTGAAAGGACTGATGATGAAGCTGAAGCTCCAATATTTTGGCCACCTGTTGCAAAGAGCCAACTCACTGGAAAAGACCCTAAAGCTGGGAAAGACTGAAGGCAAAAGGAGAAGAGGGTAGCAGAGAATTAGTTAGATAGCATCAGCAACTCAATGGAAATGAGTCTGAGGAATCTCCAGGAGATAGCAAAGAACAAGGAGGCCTGGCATGCTGCAGTCCTTGGAGTCCCGAAGAGTCAGACATGCCTGAGCAACGGAGCAACAACAATCAACTGACTTAAAAATAAGGAGATTATCCGAGATTACTGAGTGGGCCCAATGTAATCTATGGTAAATTATGGTAAGTTATGACCAACCTAGACAGCATATTCAAAAGCAGAGATAGCCAATTATACAGAGTGAAGTAAGCCAGAAAGAAAAGCACCAATACAGTATACTAACTCATATATATGGAATCTAGAAACATGGTGAAGATAACCCTGTATACGAGACAGCAAAAGAGACACAGATGCATGGAATGGACTTTTGGACTTTGAGGGAGAGGGAGAGGNTTCACTTTCATCAAGAGGCTTTTTGGTTCCTCTTCACTTTCTGCCATAAGGGTGGTGTCATCTGCATATTGCAGTTAATAGATACTATTTAATTGTGATTAAATCCCAGTGGTCTCTATGCCCTGGTAGTCACCAAACAACGATGAAGACCTTCACTGACATTTTCCCAGTGGCCACAAGACTAGTTGCTGCTGTTGCTGCTAAGTCGCTTCAGTTGCTTCCGACTCTGTGCAGCCCCACAGACGGCAGCCCACCAGGCTCCTCTGTCCATGGGGGTTTCCAGGCAAGAGTACTGGAGTGGGGTGCCATTGCCTTCTCCGACAAGACTAGTTACCCATTCATAAATCTTGACTTAAGCATGCTCTTCCTGGGACTTCCCTGGTGGTCCAGTGATGGAGAATACGCCTGCCCATGCAGGGGACACGGGCTTGATTCCTGGTCTGAGAACTAGATCCCACGTGCTGCAGAGCAACTGAGCTCGTGCGCCACCAGAAGCACGGAGTCCAAGCAGCCCAGCCCGTGCTCCACAACAGAGCACTCGCCACAGTGAGGGCCCGCGCACCGCAGCTAGAGAGCAGCCCCCAGCCGCCGGAGTTAGAGGAAATCTGCACGCAGCAACAAAGGCCTCTTCAGTCGTGTCCGACTCTGTGCAACCCCATATACGCCATTTCCTTCTCCAATGCATGAAAGTGAAAAGTGAAAGTGAAGTCGCTCAGTCATATCCGACTCTGAGCGACCTCAGGGACTGTAGCCTACCAGGCTCCTCCATCCATGAGATTTTCCAGGCAAGAGTACTGGAGTGGGGTGCCATTGCCTTCTCCGAACAAAGGCCTAGTGCAGCCAAAAAACAAAAACACAAAACAATACAAGATTCGCTCCCTGTTGTAAAGCTCCCATCCCCGCACGCTGGGTAAACACAGGGCCATCCTAACGGCCCCTCGGTGCTGCAAGGCACTGCTGCGAAGGCTTCCAGGGTGCCATCCGTCCGGCCCCACTCTGTGACTCCCTTACCCTAAAATCAACTGATCCACTGATTACATGGAGTCGCCTGCCTTGTTTGTTGGTCTCAGGGTACCTTATTTTGGTGGGTACTTTTGGTTCCCTCCATCCTCCAACAACTTCGGCGTTCAGTTGTTACTGAGAGTGCAGAAAAGCGTGACGTTATGCAATAAAGAAGAGAGCAGATGTGTCTATTCAGCGCCGCTATTAAGAAACAGGAAGTGAAAATCAAAAGCATTTCAGCAGAAGAAAGTTCCCCCCAAAGCACAAGCATATGCAACCAAACGTTAAAAACGTAACTCGACGCCCCAGTGTAAAGAGTTTCCTTAAACAAATATTCGCAGGTGTGAAATTTTCAAGTCAGAAATCCAAAATCTTGAAATGAACAAAAGTGAAGAAAGTGCCAAGTGGGACATTAACACTAACCCAGCAAAGGTTTTTTTAAATTTAGATATGTAGACCAAAGTACAAGAAAGACCAAATTTAATTAAAGATACGAAGTGTAGCAAGAAAAGGCATAAAAATAGCCAAGAAAAAAATTTTAAACTAAAGACATTTAAAGACTAAAAAATATCAGCTTTATGCTCTGGCAAGATCCCTTGGTTGCCACACTGAGTGGGGATGAGGAGGGGGTAAGCAGGCGGCCAGGGAGGGCGCTATGAGGCCCAGGCCACCAGGAAGATGCTCTGAAGGCCACGCAGGTGTCGGTCACAGGTGGCAGAGCCTCGTTTCCCTCCAGTCCCTCTCCCCACGCTCAGCCATGTGGCCGCCTTTCTGGTTCCTGCACCACGGACGGCATTCCAGGCACCAGCCTGTGTCTTCCCCTACATCGCTTTCCACCAGGCCCTGCCTGAGAAGCCACCACCTGCACCAGAATGGCCGTGTCCTCCCATCTGAAGTGGCCCCGGGAGCTTCTGGGGCCCTGCTAACGCTCAGAGCCCCCAGCCAGGCGCAGCTGGCCCAGGGCACTCCCTTTGTGGAAGTGAATTCAGTTGTGCATTTGTACTTCAATCAAAGTAAAAAATATCAAAATGAAGCCGCCCTCTCCTCCCTCCCATCCCTGCCCGGTATTCTCTTTGTTGGGCTAGAGTTTCTTCCTTATTTCTCTGCTGTTACTGCTTGCTTACCCTTGGAGAAGAGAATGCCTACCCACTCCAGTATGCTGGCTTGGAGAACTGCATAGTCCATGTAGAAACTGTATAGTCCATGGGGTCGCAAAGAGTCAGACACAACTCAGCGACCTTCTCTAGTGCTTGCTTACACACACACACACACACACACACACACACACACACATACACTCACACACCAGCTGCACTACTGCAGAGACGAACCTGTCACCACGACAGCTTCCAGAACAGGGCGTGGCACACAGCAGGCACAGAATACAGGCAAAGGTCAAGACCTGGTGTGAACGCCCACCTAGTTCGCCTGCCTGGGGGGCGGGGCCTGCCTGGGGGCGGGGCCTGAGCCCGGGCCTCACCTTCCTCTGCATCTTCTCCAGCAGCTTGCTCTTGGCCCTCACTTCCTCCTGGATGGAGTCGTAGACGTTGAGCAGCACCCAGTCCCCGCTGTCCTCGTCCGAGTTCTGCAGGGCCGCCACCAGCTGCTTCTTGCGCTCGTCCGCGTACCGCTTCCGCCGCCTGTGCTTCTCCTTCAGGTCCTTGTTCTTGGCCTGCTCCCCCCCGACCACCTGCTGCTCCAACAGCTGCAAGCTGCCGGCGGGGAGGAGAAAGCAAACGTGACAAAGTCTGCTGATCACTGAGCACTGGCTGTCCAGCCTGATCTCCCCGACTCCTTCCAACAACCCCACTTCACAGACAGGTACATTGAGGCCCGGGGAAGTGACTGCTGCTGGCTCGGGCTCAGACCCAGCGTTTCTGCCGGCTCTACCCGACTCCAAGCCCTGTGCGCTCAGCCAGCCCGCTGGTTCTCCGCACAGGAAGGGCGGAAGTCTCCCTCCGCCCAGGGCTGCCCCAACCCACTTCCTGGTGCTGGTGGTCCTGCCACAAAGAAAGCTCCCGGCTGTGCTCCCAGGGAACCTGGAGATCAGAGTACCTGGATTGTGGGGAATGTTCCTTACGGTCAGTGCATAATGTTTCATCAGGAACGCAAACAGTTCTCTTTTTTTAATATTTATATCTAAAATGCTAAAAAAATTTTTTTATAGAGTTTTGCCTTTTAAAAGCACAAATTTGAAATAGCTACAAAGGCTCAGGTGGAAATCCTCACTCTACTAAAGCACCACAGAAGTGTCTTGACTGTGCCTCTTCCCAAAGGGATGTAAGGGTCAGATAACTAAAGGCATGACACGGACTCATAACAGGATAGGCGACCACGCTCAAGGGAAAGAAAGGAACCATGCAAACCCAGCCGCCCCGTCCAGACCTGCTTCAGGCTCGGCTCTGAGCTCAACAGCAGCCAGGATACAAGTGAGCCACGTCCAAGTCGCTGCTCTGCTTAAAATCCTTCTAGGGTCCCCACCAGGATGGAGCCCAAGCCCCGGGGGTCACACATCTGCCCCGGAACCCCACCACCCCTTCCTTGCTGCAGCTTTGACCCGGGGCATCTGCTTCTCCAAACACCCAGGCTGTCTCCACCCCCTGCGCCCACTTTGCACCGCCTCAGCTGTGCCCTGAGCCTCGATGCTGCCCCTGAGACATCTGCACTGCACATTTCTTCAGGGGCCCCCGCTCCTGAGAAGCCCTCCCTGACCACACTCCAGACCACACCGCGAAAACCACCACCTGTGCTGTGAGTTTTCTGTGTGCCCGACACCAAGCTGCTGCCTCTCGGGGCATCGTGTTGTGCGGCCCTCACAACAAGCTTCGCAGGCTGGAACCCTCGCCGTCCCCACACTGTGTAGGTGAGAGACTGAGGGACAGAGAGGTCACCTCAGCCCGGGTGGCAGAGCTGGCGGAGGCAGACGGGAACACAGCCAGTCTAATCGTCCAGGACCTGACTCCCCCTGGACTGAGAGCTTCTTGAAAGGCAAGGTGATATCCATCCATGCTTGCGTCCTGACGCCTGGTACATTGTAGACGCTCAGTTAGTGTTTGAACCGTAGTCTGTGGGACCCGCAGGGGGCTGAACCGCTGGCTGTGGAGCTGACTCTGTCATGGAGACGGCCCTGACAGCAATCTCATTTACGGAGGTGAGAACCAAGGCTCTGAGATGTTAAGTGACTTGTACAAAGCCACACAGCAAGGGAGGAAAGTCCAGGTGGCAGGCAGCCCCAGGGTGTGTCGGGAGTGCCCTGTCCCTAGAGGGAGCACGTCTTCCACGAGGGAGGGACTGGAGGCTAGGCTGTGTTGCTGATGTGCTAGTTGCCCAGTGGTATCTGACTCTTTGTGACCCATGGACTGTAGCCCACCAGGCTCCTCTGACCATAGAATTCTTCAGGCAAGAATACTGGGGTGGGTAGCCATTCTCTTCTCCAGGGGATCTATCTGACCCAGGGATCGAACCTGGGTCTCCCACATTGTTCAGGTCAGTTCAGTCACTCAGTCGTGTCTGACTCTTTGCGACCCCATGGACTGCAGCACGCCAGACTTCCCTGTCCTTCACCAACTCCTGGAGCTTGCTCAAACTCATGTCTATTGTGTTGGTAATGCCATCCAACCATCTCATCCTCTGTCGTCCCCTTCTCCTCCGGCCTTCAGTCTTTCCCAGCATCGGGGTCTTTTCTAATGAGTCAGTTCTTCACATCAGGTGGCCAAAGTATTGGAGTTTCAGCTTCAGCATCAGTCCTTCCAGTGAATATTCAGGACTGATTTCCTTTAGGATGGACTGGTTGGATCTCCTTGCAGTCCAGGGGATTCTTAAGAACCTTCTCCAACACCGCAGTTCAAAAGCATCAATTCCTCAGCACTCAGTTTTCTTTATGGTCCAACTCACATCCATGCATGACTACTGGAAAAACCATAACCTTAACTAGACAGACCTTTGTTGGCAAAGTAATGTCTCTGTTTTTTAATATGCTGTCTAGGTTGGTCATAGCTTTTCTTCCAAAGGGCAAGCGTCTTTTAATTTCACAGTTGCAGTCACCATCTGCAGTGATTTTGGAGCCCAAGGAAATGAAGTCTCTCACTGTTTCCACTGTTTCCCTGTCTATTTGCCGTGAAGTGATGGACCGGATGCCACGATCTTCGTTTTCTGAATGTTGAGCTTTAAGCCAGGTTTCTCACGCTCCTCTCTCACTTTCATCACGAGGCTCTTTAGTTCCTCTTCGCTTTCTGCCAAAAGGGTGGTGATATCTGCATGTCTGCGGTTATTGATATTTCTCCCGGCAGTCTTGACTCCAGCTTGGGCTTCCTCCAGCCTGGCATTTTGTTTGATTTCTGTCTCCCACAATGTAGGCAGATTCTTGACCATCTAAGACCCGGGGCAAGCCTGCATTGCTCGCCCTGGGCTCCTGAGACCTGGAGGGCGCCCCGAGAAAGCCAGGTGGGGACTGTCCCCACCCTCCTCGCCACCCCCGTCCCCAGCAGCTGCTCCCCTCGCAAGCGTCTGATGGAATCTGGAGGCACCTGAGCCGCTTGCTGAGCGGACAGCCCTGCCACCAGGCTGACCGGCCCCTCTCTCCCTTAACCCCGCACTGCTCCTGGGGAGGACCGGGCCCCCACAGCCACGTTTGGGGGAGGGCTGGGTGGGTCTCAGGAAGGATCTCTGGGCCCGGGGACAACATCCACCCCTGGGCCCGGGGCTCCCTCCCGCCACCGCGGGGTCCCACTGTGCCCATCCCCCCTGCCCCCAGGTCCCAGTGCCCTGGGCTCAGGTGCTTACCGGGCGAGCACCTGCTGTTGGTCCACGGTGGGCAGGAGGTCATTGGCGAGTGCGGCCACGCCCTCCCTCCTCACGCTGGCCCCGGCTAGCAGAGAGCGGGGCTGAGCCTCCAAGGCCGCTGGCGCTTCAGCCTGGGCTTCCTGGGCTTCCGCAACGGGCTCTGCTGCCAACATCAGCTCCTCTGTCGCCCCTGGGCCCAGGTCAACCTCCTACGTGCAACCAGAAGCCAAGGTGGAGGCGGGGTCCAACTCCTGGGCACGAGCTGGCACAACCTCAACCCCAGCTGGGGCGGCCAGCCCCTGGCGGCCCAGGAGGTCGCTACTGGCGGGCTCGGGGATACCCCGTCATTAAAAACATGCACCCAGTCAACTTCCTGCCACCTTTCCAACACCCCCCAAAACAGCCCCCAGCTCACTCTCCCTCCCGCCCCTTACCATCTAGACTCCACACAGCTGCTAGGGCAATTTTTGTTTGTTTTTTGGCCTTGCTGTGCGGTTGGCAGAATCTTACCTCCCCAATCAAGGACTGAACCCATAGAACCAAGCCCCCTGCGGTGGAAACACAGAGTTCTAACTACTGGACCACGAGGGAGTTCCCAGAATTTTCTTAAACTATAAATTGATCCTTCGCAGACCCCCCATCACATCTGCAGTCAAACCCAGTTTCTTCCGCAGCCTGCTGCACCCCCGGTGCCCACCCCTTCCTCTCGCTGCCTGTGTCCTGCCAGCCCCCGCCCCCCACCCACCCCACTGCTTCCCTGACCTCCTTTTCTGGCACTGAGAACCTCGAGATCTTTCCGGCCACAGGACTCTGGCACCTGCTGCCCCGCATGCCCCACCCCTCGCCAGCTCTGTGCTCTCTCCCTTGCCGCCCTGGCCCCTTCTCCCTGCTTGAGTCCCACATCTCAACGTCACCTGCTGCCCAGGGGGGCCCTGACCTCCCTGGATACCCTCTGCTGAGAAGCTGCAAGCTGGCTCCTACCCAGTGATCAGGCCCAGAGGCCAGCAGGTCGCTTCCTCTCTCCACAAACGTGGGCAGATTTAAAGTCTTCCTCCCATTCCCCTCAGATGGTTGTGCTTTCTGAAGCAGAAGGCGGAGGGAAAGGTGGGGTCTGAGAGCAGCAGAGCTCAACAGGGCCCCCCTGCTGCCTGGGGGGATCCCTGCCAGCGCCTCGGGGCCCCCAGCTCCGCTCCGTGGCCCTCATTCACCACACACACTGGGCCTCTGTGCTTTAGACCAGGGCTCCACCGCTGAGCAAAGGGTGAACATCACCCTGGAGCAGTGGCCTCTCGGTAACAAATCAATAAATAGAGAGGTGAGTACTCCTCTGATTTGCATGCTTCTTTGTGCTGGGGGAGGGCCAGGGGTACTGTCCCCATTTTATGGGTGAGGAAACTGAGGCCAGAGAGGGAGGAGACAAGTGAGAGCATCCCAGGAAGAATCAGGCCCCTGGAGCTCCCCCCCGACCACCACTCAGGGCCAGGGGCACTCACAGTTCTGGGCGGGAGGTCCTCGGCCACCTCAGCGTCAGACCCGAAGTCAGCAGGCTCGGGCAGATCTACCAGGTGCTTGCAAGAGAACAGGTGGGGGAGCAGGGGTTGGGTCAAGATCATCCTCTGGGGCCCCGCCCCGCCCTTCCCGCCTGCTCCCCAACCCGGCCACCTCCTCCTGCAGGGAGGCAAGAGAACAGAGGAGAGAGGAGGTGAGGCAGAGAGGGTTCCAGGCGTGTCACCTGCCTGACCGCACAGGACGCGTGTCAGCATCCCCATTTAACAGATGAGGAAACTGAGGCCCAGAGAGACGGCCAGACAAGGTCACACAGCTGAGTGAGGGGTAGAGCTGGGATCTGAACCCGGGTCTCTCTGATTCAAAGGCCTGTACGCTTTGGACAGAGAGAGAGAGAGAACGGAAAGAATGAGAGAAAACAGAAAAAAGATTTTTAAACATAAAACAGAGGGCTGAAAAGGGAGAGAAGGCCTTGGACCGAGAAGCAGCCCCTCTAGGTCCCTGGGCGGCCCCTGAAAGGAAGCAGGACCATGGCAACCAGCAGCCGCTCCGCAAGGGTGTCCCCGTGTCAGCAGAACAGGGGCCCACCCGGCCTCACCTGGGGTCTCATCCCGACCTTCCCACTGGTTTGCAGAGCCTTAGCCAGAGCTCCCCTTTCCCGGACCCTGGACCCCCGAGACGCAGCCACGCCCCCGCCGGGCTCGCCCCTCCCCTGAACTTCTGCGTGTCAACCCGCGTGACGTCAGGTGCCTGCGTGGTCACCTTGGGGACGTCCACCGGGGGCACGTCCGGCCCGGGCACCGCGGAGGAGAACCTGGCCAGCTTGGCCGCCACCTCGGCGTAGGGGTCGTGCAGGCCGGGTAGCAGCTCCAGCGCCTTCAGCGGGGGCTCCTCCCCCAGCAGGGGCTCCGCGGCGCCCCCGCCCTCGTCGTCAGGCAGCAGGTAGCGGCCGCCGGCGTCTGATTCAGGCACGGAGGACTCCAGGTTGCCGGGCTCCTCCGGCCCAGAGAAGGCCGTGCAGACGGAGTTCTCTCCCGGCGTGGAAGACTCATCGGACCCCAGAGATGCATCGGACTTGGAGGCCGCCACCTTGGGCAGCTCCTCAAACCCGGAGGAGGCCTGAGCCTTGAAGGAGTCCTCACTGGGCACGGGGTCAGGCATGGAGTAGATCTCACATCTCTCAGCCATCTTGAACTCGAAAGGAGGCGAGTACTCCGAAATGCTGGCAAACTCAGCCCTGGACAGGACCTCCGCCTTGTAGAGGACTTCCGCCTTCAGGACAGCCTCTGCAGGAGACACCTTCCTTTAGCTCTTTACAGGGTGGACTGGGGTGGCGGGGGGCGGGAGGCAGCCCTTCCCTGGAAGCTGGCCGCAGGCCCACCATCTCTAAGAGACCAGCTTAAGAGTCAGAGCCTCTGGGCCCCCAAACGCTGACTTCCCATCTCTGCCCCTCAGAACTCAAGCCCTATCTCCTTCCACTTCTTCCAGGAAGTCCTCCCTGACCAGCTCCATGATGTCTCCATTCTCTGACCACCCCAGCCAGTAGGGGCTGGACTCTTACCCCTGTGCCCTGGGTCTGCTCTTTATACGTAAACTGGCTGTCCTGCCAGTATTATTGCCTCAAAGGCAGAGAGCGCCTGACCTAAAGATTTCACACCCAGGACCCTCAGGGCTCACTCCTGGCGTAACCAGCTCCAGGCCCTTGTCCACAGGACAAGCTAGAGCCCTGTGGGTTAAATGAATGCTGCAGATGAGTGTTAGCGAGACCAAATGAAGTCCCTCCGAGGCCTGATACTCAAAGTGGGCTGGAGGAAGCACTTGCCCGGACAGAAGGCGCCAGAGCCTGCTCCTTGGCCTTCCTCTGGGGCTGCGTCTCCCTGACAGCTGGGATGGGGGACAGTACCACGGGCCTCCTGCTGCCAGCTCGCGGGCCAGCTCCTTCAGGTCCATCCACTTCTTTGTCACCGTGTCCTGGGCTCCCCCGAGAGAGCCCTGATGTCCCCTTTGCTAGGGTCATTGACCCCCCAGCTCAGGGGTCCCCAAGGCCCAGGAGCCGGGCCACACGGCCGAAGGAGAGCAGCGAGTGAGTGAACGGAGCTCCATCTGCCGCCTGCCCTGTCCGTGGAAGAACTGTCTTCCACAAAACAGGTCCCTGGTGCCAAAAAGGTTGGGGACCTCTGTGCGTAGCTCACAGCCTGAACCTCTCCCAGCCTCGGCTTGTACACCTGCCGTGTGAGGAAGCAGTGAGTCCCAACTCACCGAGGGCAGGCAGGGGAAGGGCCTGCCTACCCAGTACCCGGCACACAGCAACGCCCCGTAAACGGGACCAAGGATGTGAACACCGTCATCATCACAACGTGGATTTTATAGTATCTATGGGCTTCTCTGGTGGCTCAGATGGTAAAGCGTCTGCCTACAGTGCGGGAGACCTGGGTTCAATCCCTGAGTCGGGAAGATCCCCTGGAGAAGGAAATGACTACCCACTCCAGTATTCTGGCCTGGAGAATCCCATGGACAGAGGAGCCTGGTGGGCTACAGTCCATGGGGTTGCAAAGACTTGGACATGACTGAGCAACTAACACTTATAGTGAGTCCTAGGAAGTCTGGGCTGCCTGGCAGCACAGGGTATTTGAAAGACAGCGGTGGGATGGAACCCATCGAATGTCAAACAGAAGACAAAAATTCCCAGGAAGTTAAAAAACTCTTGCTAAGGGTTGCCTAGTTTGGGGTGTGGTTGCTCTGGTGACAGATGGGCTCTAAAGTGGAAAAGAGGCTGTAGAAAACGCAGAAACCGGGGGAGGGACTTACCCATAAAACTTGGGTGATATGCTGCCAATCTAAGTCACCCTTGAGCGGGGACCCAGCCTGCGGCCCCCAGTGCAAGACCGTGAGTGAGAACGCTGACCCCGGGATCAGACTGCTGGAGTCAAATCCCAGCTCCGCCTTAAAAGCTGTGTCATCTCGGGGAATCTCCTCACCCTCTCTGGGCCTCAGTTTCCTCAACTGCCAAGTGAGGGGGATGGAGGTGCCTGCCGTGCAGGGCGGTTGCGAGGAGAAAACAGAACTGGGGGTGTCGGCGGGGGTCAGGGGGCAGCAGGCTGGGCCCCTCCTGCCGGGGGGGCCGGCTCACCGGTCTCCTTGCGCAGGTTCTGCTCCAGCGTGCACAGCTTCACGTCGTACGAGTTGCGCATGGCGGTGATGTCCTCCTCCAGCCGGGCCCTGGACTCCTGCTCTGCCTCGTAGTCGGCCCTCAGCCGGGCCAGGCGCGCCTCGTACTCCTGGAGAGGCGAGCGGGGGACGGAGGGGGGTGCTCTATCACCGCGGCTTTCGGGAAGCCTCCTCTGTCCCACAATCCAGGAAACGCAGATGAGCCCAAGGAACAGAATTAAGATGATCTCTACGACACTGGGGGGATTCCTGGCTGGGGAAGACCCTTCTGAACTTTTGTCTAAGCGTGTTTTAACACGCTAGTAACATGCGTGCATGCTGAGTCTCTTCAGTCGTGTCCAGCTCTTTGCAACCCCATGGACTGCAGCCCGCCAGACTTCTCTGTCCATAGGATTCTCCAGGCCAGAGTACTGGAGTGGGTTGCCATTTCCTCCTCCAGGAGATCTTCCCGATCCAGGGATCAAACCCACGTCTCTTACGTCTCCTGCATCGGCAGGCGGGCTCTTTACTGCTAGTGCCACTTGGGAAGCCTGTATATGTGTCTGTAATTTTTCCACAAAGCAATAGATCACAAACACCTTTCTGCATCGACAAATATGGTTTAACCAAATGGTCCTCAACCCATCGAAGACAAAATAAATCACTATACCTCTGCTTAGCCATCCATCTTCCCCACCACCACCAGTTCCTGCCCAGACCTGGTTCCCCACTTCTACTCTTGAGTAAAACCTTCCTCCATGGGGCAGCTGTGTGTCCATGGATCATTCTTCAGGGGCTTCCCATGGTTGAGGATAAAATCTACTTCCTCCAGTCGACCTCCAGTCCCCAGCAACCCGGATGGCCCACCTCATCTTTGTCACAAGGGGCTGCATGGCAGCCCCTTTCCACTCCTAGACACACCCACTCCCCCAACCCCCTCCAGCCTCAGGACCTCTGCCTTCGCTCCAAGGCAAGTTCACCCCTTTGGGCCTCAGCTCAGCGACACCCGCTCAGAGAGGCCTTTCATGAGTGCCCTCTCGGAGGATGCCCGCCACCACTCTGGCCCTTTGCTTACTTCTTCTCATCCTCGATCAGAAATTCCACTGCTCTCTGCGCTTGTTTGATTATAGGTGAACCGCCCGGCTCCCCGGCCAGAGGGCAAGCACTGTACCATCTTGTAGACGTGATGCCAGGCACAGAGGGGCACCTCTGAGTGCTGTGCCACCGAGTCGGCAAGTGCGTGAAGCAGAACATCTGGGCAGACTGTCCAGGCATCTGGTGCGTGCCCCCCAGGGAGGCCAGGCCTCTGTGAACTCACAGCACCCTGTGAGCTGTGGCCTTCTGGACAGGGTGGCCCTGCAGTGGCAGTGAGCCAGGGGGCGGGACAGGGTTAGAGGTGGGAGCCCCTGGCATGCCCACCCGATCCCCAGGAAGTACAGGACCAGCTCAGACCCCCAGCATGGCACAGCCAGCCAGCCCAGACTCCCAGGGCGGGAGATGAGACAGACCATCATGAAAACCTAGCAGTTTCTGCAGCTTGGCCGGGGTGCCGCTGACCTGTCACGGAGACCTAGGGAGGGCCCGGCCTGCCCAGAAGCATATGCAGCTCCTGGCGGCCCCCCTGAGACCTGCAGCCCTCACCCAGCCTGCCTTCTCCTGCTCTCGAACCCACGCTCCCCCAGCAGAGGTCCCCTGGCCAGCACTTCAGCCCTGACCCCAGTTCAACCCGGGCCTCAGCCCAGCGGCATCTACAGCCTAGCAAGACCTGACTGGAGACACACACACTCATCTGCACACACGCACACGCCGTTCTCATGTGTAAACACATGACCCCCAAATTACAGGAGGAGCTCGAAGTGGGGAGCCCCCTTTCTGGCCTCTCCATCCTCCCCTCAGTGCTCCTCTCCGGCCATTCCCCGTCCATCCCTTCACAGAGGAGCGGGAGAAGGGGCGACAGAGGAGGAGGCGGCTGGATGGCATCACCGACTCATGGACATTCGTTCGAGTGAACTCCGGGAGCTGGTGATGGACAGGGAGGCCTGGCCTACTGCAGTCCATGGGGCTGCAAAGAGTCGGACACGACTGAGCGACTGAACTGAACTGAACTGATGACAAAAAGGTCTNCTTGGACATGACTGAGCAACTAACACTTATAGTGAGTCCTAGGAAGTCTGGGCTGCCTGGCAGCACAGGGTATTTGAAAGACAGCGGTGGGATGGAACCCATCGAATGTCAAACAGAAGACAAAAATTCCCAGGAAGTTAAAAAACTCTTGCTAAGGGTTGCCTAGTTTGGGGTGTGGTTGCTCTGGTGACAGATGGGCTCTAAAGTGGAAAAGAGGCTGTAGAAAACGCAGAAACCGGGGGAGGGACTTACCCATAAAACTTGGGTGATATGCTGCCAATCTAAGTCACCCTTGAGCGGGGACCCAGCCTGCGGCCCCCAGTGCAAGACCGTGAGTGAGAACGCTGACCCCGGGATCAGACTGCTGGAGTCAAATCCCAGCTCCGCCTTAAAAGCTGTGTCATCTCGGGGAATCTCCTCACCCTCTCTGGGCCTCAGTTTCCTCAACTGCCAAGTGAGGGGGATGGAGGTGCCTGCCGTGCAGGGCGGTTGCGAGGAGAAAACAGAACTGGGGGTGTCGGCGGGGGTCAGGGGGCAGCAGGCTGGGCCCCTCCTGCCGGGGGGGCCGGCTCACCGGTCTCCTTGCGCAGGTTCTGCTCCAGCGTGCACAGCTTCACGTCGTACGAGTTGCGCATGGCGGTGATGTCCTCCTCCAGCCGGGCCCTGGACTCCTGCTCTGCCTCGTAGTCGGCCCTCAGCCGGGCCAGGCGCGCCTCGTACTCCTGGAGAGGCGAGCGGGGGACGGAGGGGGGTGCTCTATCACCGCGGCTTTCGGGAAGCCTCCTCTGTCCCACAATCCAGGAAACGCAGATGAGCCCAAGGAACAGAATTAAGATGATCTCTACGACACTGGGGGGATTCCTGGCTGGGGAAGACCCTTCTGAACTTTTGTCTAAGCGTGTTTTAACACGCTAGTAACATGCGTGCATGCTGAGTCTCTTCAGTCGTGTCCAGCTCTTTGCAACCCCATGGACTGCAGCCCGCCAGACTTCTCTGTCCATAGGATTCTCCAGGCCAGAGTACTGGAGTGGGTTGCCATTTCCTCCTCCAGGAGATCTTCCCGATCCAGGGATCAAACCCACGTCTCTTACGTCTCCTGCATCGGCAGGCGGGCTCTTTACTGCTAGTGCCACTTGGGAAGCCTGTATATGTGTCTGTAATTTTTCCACAAAGCAATAGATCACAAACACCTTTCTGCATCGACAAATATGGTTTAACCAAATGGTCCTCAACCCATCGAAGACAAAATAAATCACTATACCTCTGCTTAGCCATCCATCTTCCCCATCACCACCAGTTCCTGCCCAGACCTGGTTCCCCACTTCTACTCTTGAGTAAAACCTTCCTCCATGGGGCAGCTGTGTGTCCATGGATCATTCTTCAGGGGCTTCCCATGGTTGAGGATAAAATCTACTTCCTCCAGTCGACCTCCAGTCCCCAGCAACCCGGATGGCCCACCTCATCTTTGTCACAAGGGGCTGCATGGCAGCCCCTTTCCACTCCTAGACACACCCACTCCCCCAACCCCCTCCAGCCTCAGGACCTCTGCCTTCGCTCCAAGGCAAGTTCACCCCTTTGGGCCTCAGCTCAGCGACACCCGCTCAGAGAGGCCTTTCATGAGTGCCCTCTCGGAGGATGCCCGCCACCACTCTGGCCCTTTGCTTACTTCTTCTCATCCTCGATCAGAAATTCCACTGCTCTCTGCGCTTGTTTGATTATAGGTGAACCGCCCGGCTCCCCGGCCAGAGGGCAAGCACTGTACCATCTTGTAGACGTGATGCCAGGCACAGAGGGGCACCTCTGAGTGCTGTGCCACCGAGTCGGCAAGTGCGTGAAGCAGAACATCTGGGCAGACTGTCCAGGCATCTGGTGCGTGCCCCCCAGGGAGGCCAGGCCTCTGTGAACTCACAGCACCCTGTGAGCTGTGGCCTTCTGGACAGGGTGGCCCTGCAGTGGCAGTGAGCCAGGGGGCGGGACAGGGTTAGAGGTGGGAGCCCCTGGCATGCCCACCCGATCCCCAGGAAGTACAGGACCAGCTCAGACCCCCAGCATGGCACAGCCAGCCAGCCCAGACTCCCAGGGCGGGAGATGAGACAGACCATCATGAAAACCTAGCAGTTTCTGCAGCTTGGCCGGGGTGCCGCTGACCTGTCACGGAGACCTAGGGAGGGCCCGGCCTGCCCAGAAGCATATGCAGCTCCTGGCGGCCCCCCTGAGACCTGCAGCCCTCACCCAGCCTGCCTTCTCCTGCTCTCGAACCCACGCTCCCCCAGCAGAGGTCCCCTGGCCAGCACTTCAGCCCTGACCCCAGTTCAACCCGGGCCTCAGCCCAGCGGCATCTACAGCCTAGCAAGACCTGACTGGAGACACACACACTCATCTGCACACACGCACACGCCGTTCTCATGTGTAAACACATGACCCCCAAATTACAGGAGGAGCTCGAAGTGGGGAGCCCCCTTTCTGGCCTCTCCATCCTCCCCTCAGTGCTCCTCTCCGGCCATTCCCCGTCCATCCCTTCACAGAGGAGCGGGAGAAGGGGCGACAGAGGAGGAGGCGGCTGGATGGCATCACCGACTCATGGACATTCGTTCGAGTGAACTCCGGGAGCTGGTGATGGACAGGGAGGCCTGGCCTACTGCAGTCCATGGGGCTGCAAAGAGTCGGACACGACTGAGCGACTGAACTGAACTGAACTGATGACAAAAAGGTCTACCAACACCAAGTCACTTAATCCTTACCGCACAGTTGCAGAGATTTCAAAGTGTTTTTTGATCTGTACAGCAGAGCGGTTCAGTATGCTTACAGATTATACTCCTGAAGAGGCCACCCTCCCCCAACACTCTCTTCTTAAGAGTTTTTGGTTTTTTTGATGTGGGCCACTTTTTAAAGTTTTTATTGAATTTGTTACAATATTGTTTCTGTTTTATGTTTTGTTTGGCCATGAGGCCGGTGGGATCCCAGCTCCCCAATCAGGGATCAAACCCGTGTCCCAGGCATTGGAAGGTGAAGTCTCACCTGCTGGACCGCCAGGGAAGTCCCTCTGGCATCCTGCTGGCGGCCAGCCCCGCCACAGGAGGACTCCGCTCTGTCAGTTCCTGCCCCTGCCCCACGCTGGACTGCCGCCCCAGTCCCAGATCATTCCTCCCGGTCCCTAAAGCATGCTCTGCTACTTTCAACCATTATTATTATTTTTGGCCATGCCATGCAGTTTGCGAGACCTAGGGCCCTTGGAGAAGGAAATGGCAACCCCCTCCAGTATTCTTGCCTGGAGAATCCCAGGGACGGGAGAGCCGGGTGGGCTGCCGTCTATGGGGTCGCACAGAGCAGGACACGACTGAAGTGACTTAGCAGGGCCCTGGCCAGGGACTGAATCAGGAGCCACCTCCCTCCAAGAGATGGAAGCACAGAGTCCCAGGGACCACCAGGACAGTNCTCCAGTATTCTTGCCTGGAGAATCCCAGGGACGGGAGAGCCGGGTGGGCTGCCGTCTATGGGGTCGCACAGAGCAGGACACGACTGAAGTGACTTAGCAGGGCCCTGGCCAGGGACTGAATCAGGAGCCACCTCCCTCCAAGAGATGGAAGCACAGAGTCCCAGGGACCACCAGGACAGTGCCAAGATGCTTCCAGCATCGACAACAGCACCACCCGCCTTGGCCACACTCGTCTCCAGCTGCAGCGCCTAGCAGGTGTGCTGAAGACGCCTGTGGCTGGCTGAATGGGGCAGGCGAGGCGGAGAGAACGCAAACCCAGGAGCTCCCTCAGGCCTGGCTGGCACCTTTTACACCACCCAGCCTCTTCCAGCAGCATAAAAGCTGCCTCCTGTCCACTCCCAGAGTGAGGAAGGGCTTCCCTGGCGGCTCAGATGGTAAAGAACCTGCCCGCAATGCCTGCGTGTCTAGTTGCTCGGTCATGTCTCTCTGCAACCCCACGGACTGCAGCCCATCCAGCTCCTCTGTAAATGGCATTTCCCAGACGAGAATACTGGAGTGGGCTGCCATTTCCTCCAGGGGATCTTCCCGACCTAGGGATTGAACCGGCGTCTCCTGCACTGGCAAGCAGATTCTTTACACGGTAGCATTGGTTCCACCAGCAGCCAGGCCAGAAGAGCAGCGCGTCTCCCCTATGACCGCTAGGGGGCGGCGGTGCCCTGCTTCTCACGCTGCCAGGACCCCAGCCCGCCCAACCCAGCTTCCTCAGGCAGGAAGCTTGCATCCCAGCTCCAGGCCCACCCCCCGCTCCCCCCCGCCACCCCGGTCCCTACCCCAACCCCAGGCGGCTCCGTCACCCCCTAGCCCATACTGTTTTGTGGCCAATGTCTACTCATCCCTGTGTGACTCTAAAACCCTCCCTGAACCCCAGAGTGTAACGGCTCTCATCCTGTGGGCTCTGGGTGTCTGGCCCTCTGCGTGCCCCTGGAGTCAGCTCCGCGCCCGTCAATCAGCTGTGGGCGGGAGGACCCGGGGCCCCAAGGCGACAGCTTTTTCTGGGAGGCCACACGTGCCCCTAGGGGCTCCCCGCGGCCCACTGGGATGCCCCGCTCTCAGCCCCAGCCCTCCCACTCTGACCTGCTCGGTGAGGCACCCGCCAGCCCCACTACCAGGGCGGCCCCTCCGCTGCCGTCGCTCCACCGCCAGCCCTCCGAGCAGGATGGACAGACAGGCGGACGAGCAGACAGCGGATGGCCCGGCAGATGCCTCTCTTCTCCCCTCACCCGCACTCACGGGGACGGACTGCGCTCCGGAGGCGGGAACCCCAGTTCAAATCCTGGCTCAGATTGGCCTCGGCTGTGTGACCTTGGGCAAGTCCCCCAGGGGAGGGCGGCGGGGAGGCCGTCTAGTCCTGGAGCCCCACCGCCTGCGGGGCCCACCTGCCTGCGCGCCTCACCTCCCGGATCAGCTGCTTCTCAGCCTCCATGTCGTGCTGCGTCACAGGTGGGGACAACGGCTTTTCCTCAACCTGGACAGGGCTTGGGGGCACCTGACTGTTCAGCAGAGCTGGGAGAGAAGCAGAAACGAGGGGCTCTGACCAAGGTGCGCATGGTCTGCCGGAACCAAGCGCGCGCGCGCGCATGTATGCTGCTGAGTTGCGTCGCGGCAGACTCTGCGACCCCAGGGTCTGTAGCCCGCCAGGCTCCTCTGTCCATGGGATTTCTCAGGCAAGAATACTGGAGAGGGTTGCCATTTTCTTTTCCAGGAGGTCTTCCTGGATCGGGGATCAAACTCAAGTCTCCTGAGTTGGCAGGCAGATATCCCCACCCTGAGCCACCTAGGAAGCCCTAAAAACTAAGCAGAAAACCATAAAAGGACAACCATGTGCTCATTCAAACAAGACCTCAATACTGAGCTCATTTTGAGCGCATCTCTATGTAAAATGCCAACGTGCTCGTCCAACAAGCCTTTCTTGGGCACCTGGGGGTTTGGCACTGAACACAACAGACAGGACTCCACACACACATCACTTCCATTTGGGGAAGAAAGGCCAGCAAGAGGCAAAGCGATTCTTCCGAAGAAGAGAAAGCAAGCAGGGAGTGGTGCGTTGAAGACCAGGCGGAAGGACTGTAATTTAAATCCTGTGGACAGGAGAGTCCTCTTGGACAAGGTGTTCGGAAAGCAGTGATCTGAAGGAAGTGAGGGAGAGGGTCAGGCAGAGATCCCAGGGACAGAGAGAGGGAGCGGTGAGTGCAAAGGCCCTGTGGCAGGCAGGTGGCCGGGACTGTTGCAGGAACAGCTGGGAGGCCACTGAGGCTGGAGCAGAGTGAGCCAAGGGCACGGCAGAGGGGAACCTGCCGGCCCTGGCGAGGACTCTGGCTTCAAGTCTGGGTTCCACCGGGCCATTGGAGGGCTCAGGCAGGGCGGGACTCACGCCTGAACAGGAGCTCCCTGGCTGCCATGTGGAGAATATACTGGGGGTACCAAAAGCACAAGCCAGGAGAGCTGCTGTCGGGGGGGGGCCCTCTGCAGTAATTCAGGTGAGAAATGCCAGTGGCTCAGGCCATGGGGTTGCAGTGGACAGAGTCTGGACCTGCTCCAAAGGTTCAGTTCAGTTCAGTCGCTCAGTTGTGTCCGACTTTGCGACCCCATGGACTGCAGCAGGCCAGGCCTCCCTGTCCATCACCAACTCCCGGAGCTTGCTCAAAGTCATGTCCATCGAGTTGGTGATGCCATCAGCTAAAGGTTTAGACATTGTTCCAAAGGTAGATACAACAAAAGCAAGAGGGCAAAAGTGAGAAGCCAAGGATGATGACACCAAGGTTTCTGGCTTGAACATCTGGAAGGGGAGAGGACCCACCAGCCAGGTGAGGACAGCTGCAGGACTGGGGAAGATTCAGCGCGCAGTGTCCCATTCATTAGGTTTGGAGTGATGATTAGACAGATGGCAGGAAGTTCAAGACTGGAATTCAGAGGACATGGTGTATCGANAGCTAAAGGTTTAGACATTGTTCCAAAGGTAGATACAACAAAAGCAAGAGGGCAAAAGTGAGAAGCCAAGGATGATGACACCAAGGTTTCTGGCTTGAACATCTGGAAGGGGAGAGGACCCACCAGCCAGGTGAGGACAGCTGCAGGACTGGGGAAGATTCAGCGCGCAGTGTCCCATTCATTAGGTTTGGAGTGATGATTAGACAGATGGCAGGAAGTTCAAGACTGGAATTCAGAGGACATGGTGTATCGATCAGGTTCATTTTAATGCCGCTTTAACACCCTGTGGGGCTTGATGGCCTGGAGGGGACAGTCCTCCCAGGGTCAGCCAATTCCTAGGGGGAGTCAACAGCTTTTGGAGGAGCCCACCTTTCATACGCAAACCAACCAACCTCAAGTCCACGGCTGCTTCTAACTCTCCCACCGGAAGCCAGTATTTCCTCTGCCTGAAATCAACTAGGGCCAGCACCAGGCAAGCAAGGACAGCATTATGCCCTGATGCCGCCAGGCTTCCTCAAACCAGTCAGTCCCGGGCCCTTTCTCTTGCCTGCTGTGTCCTTCCACCAACACCTCCATCACGGCTCTGGCTCAGGCTGCCCCTGGCTCCTCTGCAGACTGACCCCCCTGGTGCTTCCTCCCCACCCTGTGGCCCTGCATGGCCTGCCTCTCATCGCCGGGGTAGCTGAGTGATGTTAACCCTTTCTTGCGATGCACTGACCTCCCTGTGTCACCACTCAGTCAGCTGTATAAATTAAGAGCTGCGCACGCATCACAGCCAGGATAGAGGTCCACGTGTGAGACTCGTGAGCAGGGAGGTGGTGGTTAAAGCCGAGACCCGGGGAGCCAGTGTAGACAGAGAAGAGGTCGGAGGACCGGCCCCAGGACAACCCTGCGTCAGGAAGATGGGCAGACTCGTCCAAGGGAGCTGAGGAGGAGTGGCTGGAGGGGCAGGGGGGCTGGGGTGAGGGTGTCCAGGAAGCAAGGGCTTCAACAACGAGGGAGGGGATCATCCAAGTCAACGGATGCAGAGGGCAGGTGGGGCCTCCGGAGGACCGATCGCTGGATTTTATCACCAGGAGGCACGGGTTCGATTCTCGGTCTGGGAAGATCCCACATGCCGCGGAGCAACTGAGCCTGTGAACCACGACTGCTGGGCCCTAACACCGCAGCTACTGAAGCCCGTGTGCCCTGGAGCCCGGCTACACAAGAGAAGCCACTGCAGGGAGAAGCCTGCACACCACAGCTACAGAATGGACAACTGCAGAAAAGCCCACGCAGCGACAAAGTCCCCGTGCAGCCAAAAACAAAGAAATAAGCGATCTTTTAAAAAAAACCAGGAAGCGGCTTCAGCGGGCTGGGAGCACAGGGCCTGCCTGAACTAGGGGCAAGTGAGCGTGGAGGGCCGCTGAAAAGAGACCAGTGTTTCCCGTGTTGCTAAAAAGGGGAGGGAGGAATATGCCAGTGACCAGAGAGAGGGCTAGGGCTGAGAGGGCGCCAGCTCACGGGGCGTGCTGGGCGATGGGGACACCTACCGCTCTGAGTCAGATACCCCTGGCTGGTCTTGAGGCCCAACTCTATAAAGTCAAAGCATCATGTACAGTCTGTGGAGCCTTACGGGATAAGTTCCGGGCTAAGCCCACACGTGAACCATCTCATGCAGTCCTCCCAACTGCCCCACAGCCATCAACAAGGTGGGTCACCCATTTCACAGATGAGGACACTGAGGCTCGGGGGGGTCTAAGTCACTTCCCCGAAGAGCCAGAATGTGAGGCAGCGGTTACTGCCTGGCTCTCGGCTCTCTGCCTACCAGGGACCATCATCCCAGCTTGTTTGGGCTCCACTCTCCGAATCCAGGGAGACAGGACACAGCCCGCAGCCCGCAAGTCTGCTGTGGCAACCACAGGAGGTCTGCAAGCATGTCAGCTGCTGCATTAGAATTGGGGGGGCCCCATCAGAGCGCCCCAACTCCCTCCCGGTGCTTCTCACCCCTCCTCCATCGAGCATCCCCTCGCGGATCCTGGGGCCAGAGGGGAAGAGGAAGGCAGGCTGCCCCAGAGGAAGCCCTCACCGTGGTGGCCAAGGCCACCTTCACTTCGTTCCTGCCAGACCCCCTGCCAGTCCCTACACCTGGGCACCTCCCCCGACCCAGCGTCCCAGGCAGCCAGAAGATCTATTAATCCTTGTGGGTCCCCAAAGTCACCTGAGACTTTTGTGCCTCCCTGCACAGACTGACCACCCTCATCCTAACAGGAGACTTCTCACCCTGCGAGACTCCACTCAAGCACCCCTCCTCCTCTGCGAAACCTTCCCTGAGGGCCCACCCCCCACCCAACACGCTCCCTTCTGCCCTGCAGTGCTCTGTCCGGCTCTCTGCCCAAGGCACACACTCCTCTGCAGGAGTGTCCCTTCCCTCCCCCGGGAGACTAGGTTAACCATGAGGCAGAACCTAGATCTGAGTCATCTCTGGGTCCCCAGGCCAGGCCCAGGGCCACACACAGTCGGGGTGTGAGTGGGTGGGGGGAGGTGAGAGGAAAGGGAGATTCAAGGACGGATGGCAGCATGGAGTGAATGAGGAGGCGGAGAGGAGGGTAGCTGGGGTGGGCGGAG
>SJYA01000223.1:222321-243483 GCA_006410615.1 Neotragus moschatus
CTGCACCCAACCCACCTCTAGCTTCTGCTTGGCGTCTGGGCCCAGCAGGTCCCGGACATCTTCATTGTAGATCTCCAGGTAGGAGGCCCGGACCAGGAACTTGGTATTCTCTGCACACTGCAGGGAGCGGCCGGGAAGAACAGAGACACCTGAACACCCACTGCCTGGTCATCACAGGGAGACATTGTGGCAAGACACGGCGGCAGGAGGAGGGATGTCAAGGGGAGCAGCCTCCCTGACCGCAGCTGGCCCTGCCTGCCTGGCAAGCAGTCCCCTCCTCTCTGGCTGGCTGGGCCCTCAAGCGACTCAGAGTGGCATCATTTCATGCTGCCAAGGGCTCACACTCCCTCTGCACTCTAAAGGCCTCGTGGGAAAGGAGAGGGCCCCCCACTGTGAAGGTAGAGAGACTGAGACTGTGGGCTTAAGGCCTGGGTCCAGCACCGGCCCTGGGCTAATCCCTGGCAGCTCTTCCAGTTGCTTGCAGGTCATCAGAACGAGTCCCAGGTGCAGTACAGCGGGCTCTGCAGCTGACTAGTCCCTGCTTTGTTATTTCTCAGATGCAGGAATCCCTGAGCCTTCACGAGTGGGCAGCAGGGCCTGGCTCACCTGTCATCTGGACCCCGGGATCGCTGGTCCGGGCCCAGCCCATAAGGGCTCCCGGTCTTGGCTTCCCTATATCAGAGCTGAGGCAGCAGCTGCCTCCTGGGCTAGGGCCGTGGCGAGATGCTCATGCAGTTGCCCACGGCGCTTGCTCTGCGGCAACTGGTCCACGGAAAGGGGAAGCTCTGATCACTCACAGCCACGTCTCGGGCCAGCGCTCCAGGTCATCATATCCATGTGAAATATCACACAAAATGTTCAAATTCCAAAAATTGCAGGAGAAAAACGTAGAACTGGTAGCATTTTCTCAGCTTTAAGTTCTCCCATCACTGCTTCAGAAACTAGAGCCTGCCTCTGCCCATCTGCGCCGCGGCTAGGCCGGCTCTGACCACATCCCACATCCCAGGTCAGAAGTGCGCCCGGATTGTTCACGGTAATGCCTGGGGCGCCCAGCCCTGCCCCTGCCACCTGCCAGGCCCTTTACCTGGACGCTCTCGAAAACGTGCTCGAAGGCCCGGGGGATGATGCCTCTGTGGCAGGCCGGGTCTGGCAGGCCCTGCATGGTGAAGGACTTCCCGCTGCCCGTCTGGCCGTAGGCAAAGATGGTGCCGTTGTAGCCCTCAGTGACGCCCTGCGAGGGGGACACAGCCCGGCGCTCAGCTGGCCCGGCTCGGCTGAGCTCAGGGTGCACCCCCCCCCCGCCCCAGTTCTCCCACCACGGTGGCACCGGGCGGGGGTGGGCTGAGCAGAGATGGAGGCGGCTCCGCTGGTCGGGTAGGAGACCGTCCCTGTGTCTGGCTGAGAACCTGGTGCCGTTCTCTGCTGCCTGTGCCCTTGGCCTGTTCTCACCCAGGGGTGCAGGGCCTTGGCGTCCTCACCGGTGCCAAAGGGTCAGAAAAGCACGGAGCAGTGGGGCTGCTGCTGTTTAGCCGCTCGGTCGTGTCTGACTCTTTCTGACCCCGGGGACCGCAGCCCGCCAGGCTCTTCTGTCCGTGATTCTCCAGGCGAGAGTACTGGAGTGGGTTGCCATTTCCTTCTCCAGGGGATCTTCTCAACCCAGGGATCGAACCCAGGTCTCCTGCACTGGCAGGAAGCCTGTTGAGAGCTGTGCTTGGCCATGATTTCCTGTCCTGGCACTCGAAATGCTGGCACACGGAGGTAGGCGCCCCCTGCACATGGAGGTAGGTGCTCCCCAAGCGTCGGCTGGAACGTGTGGGAGACGGTCCTTTTATGAGGTGCAGGTGCGTGCAATGATGGAGTTCAGGCTGGGCGAGGAGAGGGAGAGAGGGAAAGTGCAGGAAGAGCCAGGCAAACCTTCCGGGCAGGTGGGCTCGGGCGGAGAACAGGGGAACAGAAAGAGTGGCTTGGGTTTCGACAGGTGAGAGGAGGAGGAAGGCTTTCAAGGCTGATGTGACATCTGGAGCAAAGCCTCGAGCGGCCGGCGAGGCGAGAGGCTGAGAGCAGGCGGACCTGGGGCGAGGGGGATGGAGACAAAGCTGGGAAGGAGGAGGAGGCAAACCAGGGTGGCATTCCCCCAGGGCAACCCTCGTTCCCGGAGCCGTGAACAAGGAAAACACTCCACTCCCTGCCCTCACCCAGCTCACAAGGCCACAAATTCTAGAACTTAGCGTGGGGGAGGGGGACTCCTGTGCCAGAATGTGGGCCCAGAGAGCTGTGCACAGGCCTCGAGGGCCCAGCTGGCATCTGCAAAGACCAGGGAGTGGGAGGAATTAAACCAGGGTCTCCTGTATTGCAGACAGATTTTTTACCAGCTGAGCTACCAGGGAAGCCCTTTTAAAATGTGGCTACTAGAAAAATTTAAATTATGTCTGTGGCTCATGTTACATTTGTATTGGAAAGGCTGGCTCAAGAGCTGTGCCATCCCCAGTGGGAGCCACTGGCCACATGTGGTTACTTAAATTTAACTTACAGTTAAATAAAACTAAGATTCAGTTCCTCAAAAGCACTAACCTCACGTCAAGTGCTCACTTGCCATGTATGGCTGGTGGTCCCTAATTGGACAGCCCAGATCCAGAACATTTCTACCACTGCAGGAAGTTCTGCAGAACCACGCTGCTGTGGAGTGAGGTGGAAGACAACTTTACCTGCATTCTTAAGGCAAAACATAAAGTTTCAAAAACGCTTCACCCATTAAGTGGTCCTCCAGACCTGCCCGGGACACGCACACATGTGGAGCGGGTCCTAAGTGTCAGCCACTCTGTCCTCCCAAGTTTTGCCAAGTCCCCCCATATTGTTGTTTACTGCATGATTTTCATGAAATCAAACTGTTAGTTGCCCTTCTTTATAACTTGGTGTCATCCTCTGCAATAACTCCAGTGAGGCTGCTCTTAGAGGTCGGATTTTTTCTACTTAGCATCTGTGCTGAATTGCCTCATGCCCCCATCCTCTCCCAAACAAACAGCTCTGTGTTCCCTCGAGGGGCCAAATTCTACCACGTCAATGTCTCTGGAAACCAGGCCTGTCCTTGGTCTGTCCACGGCACCAGGCCCCTGGGTGGGTTGGGCAGTGGCTCATCAGAGGTGACTCTAAGGCCATGGGTGTGAAGCAGGAGGATGGGGAGAGGGACTAGCGACTGGGTGGGAGAGAGCCCAGGGACCAAGCAGAAGGCCGGGCCTGGAGGGGATGAGCTCAGGGTAGGTTGTCCTGAGTTGGCTGAAAGATGGGTCTGGGGTGGACAGCTCCCAGGAGAGTGGAAGAGGTCACCCAGTGACAGAGAAATCAGGAACCCAGTCTGGATTTAAGCAGGAGAGAAGGCAAGGTGGGGGAAAGGAGGGAGGGGGCAGGAGGGGTCAGTCTGAAGCGCTGGGGGCTTCGTGCAGTAGGATCTGGAGGGAAGGACCTGGGCAGGAGGCCCCTGGAGGTGGTCCGAGCCCAGCAAGACAGACACACAGCTGCCCCGCCTGAGGGTGCAGCTGCTCCTCACTGTGCTTTGCGTAGGATTCACAGGATGGAGCTCGGGGACCTAGCTCTGCAGTCAAAATCACCCCTAACCCATTCTAGGATGCTCAGGGCTCCAGTTTCCTCATCAGGAATGATAATCCCAGTTTCACGTATGTCCACGGAGTCTGGCGAAGATCAAATGGTTTGGTCTCCACCTGAAAGGCCCTTTCTTCCACCTTCTTGCCTGGCTGACCCCTCTCATCCTTCTGGCCTTGGTTTAGACCTCACTGCTTCCAAGAAGTCCTCCCCGCCTGCCCATCCCCTCCAAGCTCAGGTTTGCTAGTCTTCTTTGTTCTGCCAAAGTCCCCGTGGCTTCTCTCCCCACTCATCACCCTGGCTTGCAGCTACTAGCTTAGCTGCTCCTCCGCCCAACTGTGAGCTCGCTGAGGGAAGGTGCTGTTATTATTGCTCCATGCCTTGGATGGGGCCAGGTATGGAGATGCTCTTTGTTAGCTGAGTGCATTAATGAGAATGAGCGTGTGTCCTGCTGAGCCTGAGGCTCCGTGGGATGCCCAGAGACAGACATCCCTGTAGCAGTGCACTCGCGAGAGGAGTGGGGGCTGGAGGGGAGATCTGAGGTGCCCCCCCTCTGGGCTGGGGCTTCTTGGGAACCTCGACAAGGGAGGCATGCTCAGGGGAATTATTTCCAGGGTGAGGATGGGGACGCATGAGCAAGGCTGAGACCCTGGAGAAGCCAAGGCCAAGGAGAACTCAATCTCAGAACCTTCCCATCTCTGAGGGACCGACCCTGGACCAGGAAGCAGAGGTGTTCTGGCGCCCAGGTACAGAGGCAAGGCAGGGAGAGAAAGCGTCAGGGAGTCTGGCTCTGATTCACTGTGCAAAAGGGTCTTCCAGGAGTTAAGAAGCAAAGAGGGGAGTGTGCTACTCCAGGAAGAGTGAGCGCCTGCCACCAGGTGGACATTCGAGGACCCTGGGGTGGGGGTGGGAGCAGGCCACCCATTCTGGTCCCTTAGAGCCTGAGTCTAGGATGGCAGGGGAGCCTGGCCACCCTCGGGGCCCAGGATCAACGTCTGGGGAGACTTGCCCTCTTCCCCTGGGCATCACCTCCGGTCACACCCTCACTGCTGGGGGACTCTGGGCTGCAGAACACTTCAGCCCCCACAAGGGGTTCTGACCACAGCCGGAGGAGGTGCGCTGGGGGATGTTAGCTGGCCTGCTGGCCAAAGCAGAAAGGCTCCACAGGAAAATGCCTTTTGGAAACACTGGGTTAGAGAAGTCAAACTAGTTTCTCCACTGCCAGACTCCCCAGAGCCCCAAGTGGCCTCATGGGCAGGTGGGTATAGGCAGCAATTCTTCAACTTTTCCTTTTTGCCTGGAACAACACCTCACATCCTGACATCTCACTTCACTAGCGAATTCGCTGCCCAACTGGGAAGATGGGAATAGCAAGGAAAGAACCCTTGGCCAGAAGACACCAGGGGTAGCTCCAGCCCCACCTCCTCCAGAAACTCTCTGTGGGAGCTCAGAAGTTTCCTTCCTCCGGGCCTCAGTCTCCCCATCTGTGATATGGGCACCTCCCTGCCCTGCAGCTCCAAGGAGCTCCTTAGCATGAGAAGGTGAAGAAAAGCAAAAGCCCGCGAAGGTGTGAGGACTGCTGTTGCCTCCCCATTCTAACAGCGCCAGGGAGGAAGGTGAATCAGACCAAACGTCAAGGGTTTCTGCTCCTCCGAGACCAAGGCCGGGCCAGCAGCCTTCTCTCTGCAGAAGTGAGATTCCCGCCTCCACACACACGTATATAGGCTTGTACCCTGACGGGCCTCTCAGGAAGCTGGAGCGGGGGTGATGATGGAGAGGACTCCCGGTGCTGAGGGCAGAAAGGGGGGAGGGCGCTCCAGACGGAGTAGAGGAGAGAGGAGAAGAGGGAGGCTGAGGAGGACCCGGGGGAGGCTGGGGAAGTGACCGGAGTTTTCAGAGGAGTCCTGAGGCTGCCCAGGTGAAGGTGGGGGGCAAGTGGTCGCGGGGGCTGGAGTTCCTGTGCAGAACGGCGGAAGGATGAGGGAAGAACCAGCCTTGGCACCAAGGGCAGTGGGGGACCCAGTCAGACATTGCAGGTGGCTTCCAGCTGTCTCCTGATGGGACAGAAGTCTTCAACCTGCCGCTGTCCACCTGCGGCCCCTCCAGAAGCGCCTTCCCGCCCGGCCCGGGGCAGCGCCGACCCTCAGGAGCCCTCTGGGGGCCCCAGGCCCTGCCCAGCGGCTCTCCTCGGGAGCGGGGGCCCTCACCTCCACCAGCGGGTAGGCGATCTCATTGTAAATCTGCTCGGTGAAGTGGTCCATGTAGTAGGCGCCGTCGAAGGTGAACTGCTTGGGGGGCTGGTCTGCGGCGCCCGGGTTCTGGATGAAGCACTGGCCGCGAGCGGAGTCCACTGTCACCACCGGACGGCAGTTCAGCTCCCGCTCCCGCTGGTTCATGGGGCGGCAGCGCACCACCACCTTCACCGACTCCGAGGCCATGGCACCGCCGCGGCGGGGCCGTCCCCCAGGGGCGGCCCGCACGGGACCTCCCAGCAGCCCGGGCCAGGGGGCGGGGCCAGCGCCCGCGCGGCGCGGGCACCGGGCTCCTCGGGGGGCGCCCGGAGGCGAGGAGGAAGCGGGGCGGCGGGGGAGCCGAAGGAGCCGAGCCGGAGCCGCCGCCTCCTCCCGCGCGCGGGCTCGCCCGTCTCCCTGAGGCCCGGCCCGGGCGGGGGCGGGGGCGGGGGGGCAGTGGCGGATCCGCGCTTTAGGCGCCGCCGCAGGACCCGGGCCCCCGGAGCCGCCCCAACCGCCCGCTCGCTCGCGCGCACGTCTCCGCAGCGTCCGCGGTTGCTGGGCAACGCCGGGGGCGTCACAGCGCGTGGCTCCCTGACGCCAGCGCCCCGCGCACCAGAGGAAGACGCACGTGCTGAAGTTCCCAGCGCGCCTGCTGAAGGCTGGTGCGCCCTTGTAGGGGACCCGCGCTGACTGTCCACGCGTCTGCTAACTCAGTTCCAGGCGCTGCCCAGTTCAGTTCAATCGCTCAGTCGTGTCTGACTCTTTGCGACCCCATGGACTGCAGCACGCCAGGCTTCCCTGTCCATCACCAACTCCCGGAGTTTGCTCAAACTCATGTCCTTTGAGTCGGTGTTGCCATCCAACCATCTCTCCTCTGTCGTACCCTTCTCCTCCCGCCTTCAGTCTTTCCCTGATGCTGAGTCAGCTCTTCGCATCAAGTGGCGAAAATATTGGAATTTCAGCTTCAGCATCAGTCCTTCTAATGAATATTCAGGACTGATCTCCTTTAGGATGGACTGGTTGGATCTCCTTGCAGTTCAAGGGACTCTCAAGAGTCTTCTCCAACACCACAGTTCAAAAGTATCAATTCTTCGGCGCTCAGCTTTCTTTATAGTCCAGCTCTCACATCTATACGTGACCACTGTAAAAACCATAGCCTTCACTAGACGCTGCACAGCCTCAGTTCTGAGAGGTTAACCACCTTGCCAGAGGTGGCCCAGGGGAGCCCCGGGAGCCCCGCCCCCCGCCCCCCTCCCAGGAGATAGCAGAGGAGTGGCCTCCCTCGGGGGTTAGAGACTTACCGACAAAGGCAACAGGAACCTTGCTGCCCTTTATCCACATGCCTGTAGTGACTCGGAAAGGCTGCCCCAGAGCCTGCCACAGCAGCCCCCTGCACGCCCACACCGGCGATGCAAGAGCAAAGCTTCCCTCTAACGCTGCCCTCTGTATTTAAGACTCAAGCTGAAGATACAAAACATTTTGAGAGCCAAAGTCCTTTGGCTGGAGAGGCTGCCTGGCCTCTCTCCCCACCCCACCCCACCCCCAGCACAAATCTCTCTAGAAGAGCCCCACTCCACCCCCACCTCCTCTAGATTCCCATTTGCACAGAAATTGTCTGCTATCCGCCAGAGATAGCCCAGCCCCTGCCCTGCAGTGCACCTATGGCCTAATGGGGGAGGCTGACATTTGAAGCAAATATTCCACAAACAAAAATCCCATAAATAAAAGAGTATTAACAAACTAAAGGACCAGATGTACTGAATAGTTGGCCAGGATACCTCACCCAGCCTGGGCAGGGGGCCAGGGGGCAATCAGGGCAGGCTTACCGAGAGTGAGAGATTGATCAGTTAAAGAACAGGAGGGCAAGGACGCCTGTGCAAAGGCCCTGTGGTTGCAGGAGCAGAAAGATCATCCGAGTGGCCAGAACATAAGGACTCTAGTCTCTTCCCTACAGGAAATACCCACCGAAGGTTGTAAGCAAGAGTCACTGTTTGAAGCTACCCACACAACTCCTTCAAGACCTCCTGAGCCTCTGAGGACAGGATCTCTGTCTGGTTCACCATTCAGCACCAGCGGAAGGGATGGTTGAGAAACGGAAGCACAGCAGGCCAACTGGACAAAGCCCTCGCCTTTCAAAGGAAAAGTCTGTACTCGACAACCCGAAGATATGCACTTTATTTGTTTCAAGTCCACACAGTAAGGAGAGCTGGGCTACCCAGGTGGCGCTGGTTGCAACACTGGAAACTGTGGCCTGTTATGAAGACACGGAGGCGTCTGTCTGCACACGTGGGTCAGAAACCTGGCCCTGTTCGTAGCATGTGACCCATGAGCGCTGTGTGCAAGGATGTTAAAAGTACTGTGGGGACGCTCCCAACCCTGTCCACACAGATCACTGGTGCAACAGAATCTGTCCCTCACAGAGGTAAGACCAGTTAGCTGGGCTTCTTAAATGTGTGCGACCCTGGTGCAGTAATCCTGGGCCCCACATCACCAAACCCCTCTCCTCGCCAGGGGAATAGGAGGCTGGGACTTATGAGGGAACAGGGCTTTGCCCAGGGAGGAGATGGCTTCTGGTAGTAAGGGTTGTAACATGAGTCCAGTTTCCCACTCATATTCAGTACAAAACCACTGCTGTGGTTCCAGTGAAAGGAAAGAAAGTGAAGTCGCTCAGTCGTGTTTGACTCTTTGCGACCCCATGGACTGTAGCTCACCAGGCTTCTCCGACCATGGGATTCTCCAGGCAAGAATACTGGACTGGGTTACCATTTCCTTCTCCAGGGGATCTTCCCGACCCAGGGATCAAACCTGGGTCTCCCGCATTGGAGGCAGACGCTTTAACCTCTGAGCCCCCAGGGTTCCAGTGAAACAAGCCCCTAAAGGACAGCCTCCTCCTATCTCTTGTGACAAGAATGACGATGCCCCAACCANGGATCTTCCCGACCCAGGGATCAAACCTGGGTCTCCCGCATTGGAGGCAGACGCTTTAACCTCTGAGCCCCCAGGGTTCCAGTGAAACAAGCCCCTAAAGGACAGCCTCCTCCTATCTCTTGTGACAAGAATGACGATGCCCCAACCAAGACTCTTTCCTGAGCCGAGGTTGTAAACTGGTAACACCAGGCCTGAACTTCTGAGGCTCCTCATCTTTTTATTCCACTGGGGCTGCTCATTTTTCCAAGAAATACACGTGTATTACTTTCAAGGCACTACGCAGTCACATCCTGTCCACAGAGAGGGGAGAAGGCAGCCCCTAGACTCACGCTATGCCTTTGCCTCAGTAGAAGTTCATCCACTGTGAACTTGCTCCCTAGTTTGGGAGATTCATGTCTGTCTGTCCAGTTTACTTATAAAGGGGGACACCTAGAGCTGTCGATCACCGCAGGGTCATTTCCCTGGATGGGCCCCCCTGTGCCAGCCAAGGCCAAGGGTCTTCTGGCAGGGCCCACAGCAGTTCTGCCTTTAGATGGCTCCTCCCTGACCCTCACCCCCAGTGGGGCTGGTGTGGTCCCTGACAGATGCCCATTAAGGGAAATGCCATCATTGTATGTGGGGAGGTACTTCCCAGGCAGCCACCAAACCCAAACCCAGTGTGGCCTGCAGGATGAGAGGATCAGGGCCTGGTCACCCCCATAAGCCTGTAGCTCACTGCTGGCCCCTTGGAATCAAATGGCCAAAGGAAGCGAGCCTGGGTGGTGGTGGGGGGGTGTCTTGGTGGTTTTCGGAGGGTGTACGGGAAGGGAGGAGTCTGTGACATCTTTTCTGTGTGAGCAGGAAGCCCAACTCTGTGGTTCTGAGCAGACAGAGTAGCCATCCTAATCTGAGGTTCACTGGGATCCTCTGCCCCGTCAGGCCACTCGCACTGCTTTCTGCACTCAGGTGTCCACTGGGGTCTGGGTGACTTGGCTCCTCTCTGCAGCCTCTTAACGCCCCCCCCCCAACTTCAGAACTCAAGGGCGGACTCCTCTCACCTCAAAGGGCATGGGAAACAGGCCGTGCTCTGTGTGCCTGGATGTCGCCCCCAAGCTCCACCGCGTTGTCCCTGTTTCTCTCCTGGAGAGGCTGCCTTGGCCCCACACCTTTCTCTCCTGCCTGCCCACACACCTCTCCCTCACACGGCCAGCTGCCTTGGTCCAGAGCTCTCTGGGGACGCCCAGTCAGGGCCCCAAGGCCTGGCCTCCTTAGGAGAAGGCCCCACCTGCACTGGAACAGCCTTCCTGCCCACCTTGGAAAGCTCCCCACCCAGGAGTAAGGTGAGACCCAGAGAAGGCAAGCATAGAGTCACCCGGCAAGTTGTTGGAAGCCTGGAGCTTGGTCTGCCGCGCTTGCGATCCTGATGGCCTGTGTCCTGGGGAGAAGCCCCTGGCGATCCCCACTCTCAGGGACCCCCCACAGGCAGGGAAGTGATGGAAGACTGGTCCCAGGGGCAGAGACTGGATGGAACTGGTGGTGCCCAGCAGGGTGGGAGAGGCCAGAGCCGAGTGGCCTGCTGAGGCCCGGGAGCCAGGGTACCGCGGGGCCTATCGGGGTGGGGCCCCCCTCCTAGCCCAGACCCTGCAGCTCTGCCTCCGACTTGGCGTGGCCAAGGGGCCGGAGCGTCCGAGGAGGCCGGCCCGCGGGCCCGCAGTCCTGCTCCTCATAGCCGGGGTTCAGGCGGCCCATGTCCAGGGAACAGAAGAGGCTCCGCTCCGTTCCTGCGTGGTGCTCCACCAGGGCCTCCAGGCTGGGGAACTCGGCCGGCAGGTGCTGGGGCAGGGGCAGGGCAGGGACTTCAGCTCCAGCTCCGCTTTCCCCACAGATCACACCTCCAACTATCCCACCACCCTGGATCCTGCCTCAGTCCAGAAAGGACCCTGTACTGCTCCCAGCAGAACCACACCCCTTTCACTCCCCACCCACGGCATGCACAAGACCGAGGCACTTAGCGTGCAAACAAGGCCGCACATTTAAAAAGCCGTGCCTGCCCACCCCAGTCCCTGGAAGCGTGTGATCAGGCCAGGATTGCAGACCTAGAGGCTGTGTGAACTTAAACGCAAGCCTCTACCCTCTCTGAGTCAGTTTCCTCCTCTGCTAAAAGACGAGTTAGGGTGTGGGAAAGCATGACTTTTAAAAGCTGTGATTGATGTAAAAATGCAAGGCGTGCCCCTAGCTCAAGATTCCACTGTGCGTCTGTATGTTAAGTCGCTTCAGTCGTGTCCGACTCTTTAAGACCCCATGGACTATAGCCCGCCCTGCTCCTCTGTCCATGGCATTCTCCAGGCAAGAATACTGGAGTGGCTTGCCATCTCCTCCTCCAGGGGCATCTTCCCGACCCAGGGACGGAGGCTGCAGCTCCTCTATCTCCTGCATTGACAGGCAGGTTCTTTACTACCAGCGCCACCTAGGAAGCCCACGGCTCTGCTTGAAATACTCTGCTCTGGTGAGAGAGGGGCCTTAGAGTGGAGCCCGCAGAGTAGAAGTGGGGTCACAGCCGGAAGGACCAATGACTCGAGCTGGATGGAGCGTTAAAGGGGGGGGTGGGGCAAAAAGGAGCCAATGAGGGGCCGGGGTGAGGTGTGAAAGGGGCGGGGCCTGGCAGCGAGGGGCGGGGCTGGGAACCCTCTCACCTCCACGCAGTAGCGGCCCACGTGGTTCCGGAAGACCTGGTGGGGCACGACGCCACACTGCGTCCTCACTGACAGGCACCACTGGCCACTGGCGCCCGGCTCAGGCCACAGCAGGAAGGCCCCAAGCACGTCTCTCCGCAGCAGGGCGAGGGCGCTGGGCCTGGGAGGGCCGAGGCCAGAGGCTGAGAGTGGGCCCCCTTGTCGGGACCCAGCCTCTGTCTGCTGAACAGCCTAACGAACCCACAGCGTCGGAAACACAGTGACTGCCTAGAGTGCACCTTCCACGAAAGGATGCTTTCTGACTGCCTCTCAGAAAGATTTCCAAGGGCTACCCTAACTGTTGACCCACTAGGGAGAGAGTTTTAAAGAGCGTGCATTTAGGAAGGCCGTCCCCTGTGGCAGGCTTCACTTGAATAACATTATTTGATCCCTTCCACAGCCCTGCATTGAAGGTCTGTTTTATTTTAGTTTTTCATCTTTTGGCTGCACCGCGCAGTATGTGGGATCCTAGTTCCCCCACCAGGATTGAATCCACGCCCTCTGCACCGGTAGCGCGGAGGTCTTAACCACTGGACCACCAGGGAAGCCCCGAAGGTCCTTTTATTATCCCCATTTTACAAAAAATTGAGGCCCAGGGTGGGGAAGTCTCTGGCCTAAGGTCGGAGGGCCCTCTGTCCAAGGGCAGGGATGCACACTCGGGGCCCCGGGGGAGGTCACAGCCTAGTTCCCCGCCCCCCCAAAGGGATGGGCACCACACCTACCTGGAGATGCCAGCAAAGNAAATTGAGGCCCAGGGTGGGGAAGTCTCTGGCCTAAGGTCGGAGGGCCCTCTGTCCAAGGGCAGGGATGCACACTCGGGGCCCCGGGGGAGGTCACAGCCTAGTTCCCCGCCCCCCCAAAGGGATGGGCACCACACCTACCTGGAGATGCCAGCAAAGGCCCAGATGTTCTCCGTCAGGCTTCCCTCGCTCTCCACCAGACACGAGAGGCCCCCGGGCCCCCAGGGCCAGGCCTCCCACGCGGCAGGAACTAGAGCGATCAGAGGGAGGAAGGTCGTCCTCTCCCGCGCCCATCCCCGTTTCACCCCACAGGCTTCAGCACCGCCCGGGGTTGTCTCTTTACCTTGCTCCCCCCCCTCCACCTTCTCTCCACCCAGTCTGCAGACATCCTGCTTCCCCAAAGACACAGGCACGTCCAGGCACACGCCTACGCACACTCACTCGCCAGCTACAGCACTTCAGCAGCTATGCCCGCGCCTCGGCCAACAGCACCTGGGCGCTCAGCCCCGAACACATCCTTGAGTGTGGAGGCCTGGCACTCACAGGCGTCTACAGTCACAGCCCGCAGACCCCTGCCGCTCAGGCCCACCCTCATCCAACCCACGCCAGTGCACACGTGCCCGGCAACTCACGGGCCTCGCGGGCGGACAGCTGCAGCTGTGTCTCGTAGGTGCAGGCACGGTAGGCTCCAGAGCGGAGCACCTTGCTGCGGATGGCCTTCTTGCGCACCAGCGTGGGCGAGCAGTACGGGTTCCCCAAGCGCACGTGGCGGGCGCCCCCGCGGCTCCCCGGCTCCAACATCTCCTTCTAGGGAGGGCCCCGCAGGGGCGCCCAGACTCAGGCCTGCCCGGCCATAACCTCTCCCACGGAAATCCGGCACCCGCCCCCCTCTACCTCCAAACCCTCGCCCTGGTCCCCCGGGCCCCTGCCCACTCCCTGGCTGGGATGCTGCGTACCCCGCTGCCCCCAGACCCCTCTGCTGGCAGCCGCCGGAAGGAGACCAGCGCGTTAACGTTCTGTGAGAGCTGATCCCGGCCGAAGGGTTCCCGTACTAGGCCAGAGGGCCCCCCGGGCCCGGACACGGGCTTCAGGGGAACGTCCCCCACAGGCCCCGGGCAGGGCTCGGGCCGCGCTCGCTCCTCCGGGTGCTGCAGGAGGTAAGCGAGCTGGAAGGAGCGGCAGAGCAGCAGGTGAAGGATCTGAACCTGGGGAGGGAGAGGGAGGCGCGCTCAGCTGGGGGGCTCCTGGGGGGTCCCTGGGCATCAACCTACGGGCCAGGGGTGCCTGCAGCCCCCTAGCTTGAGGCGCTCTTCCCTGTTCTTCCTGAGAAAACGAATACTTATCCCCTAGAACCTCACCACCATGCAGCCTCCCCTCCCATCTTCCTTGATTCATTTAACGAACAGGGATCATCTGCCTTGTTCCAGGCATCATGCTTGGAGCTGGGAATACCTGAGCTAGACGCACTGCTAGTCCTCAGCTGCTGCTGCTGCTGCTGCTAAGTCGCTTGAGTCGTGTCCGACTCTGTGCGACCCCAGAGACGGCAGCCCACCAGGCTCCCCCATCCCTGGGATTCTCCAGGCAAGAACACTGGAGTGGGTTGCCATTGCCTTCTCCAATGCATGAAAGTGAAAAGTGAAAGTGAAGTCGCTCGGTCAAGCCCGACTGCCAGTGACCCCATGGACTGCAGCCTACCAGGCTCCTTCATCCATGGGATTTGCTAGGCAAGAGTACTGGAGTGGGGTGCCACTGCCTTTTCCTAACCCCATCTATATCTTAGAGGCGTGGCTGAGAGTCCAGGCCCTGAAGTCGCAGGACCTGGGATCTGATCCTGGCTCTGTCACATAGAAACTGCTGGGTGACCCCTGGGTACAACATGGCATCTCTGTGCCCCTGTAATGACACCGACCACGGGAAACCTTCCCCAGGGGAGGCCCAGCACTCTGAGGCCTGCACTTTCGACCCATCACACATGCGTCATCCAGCCCCGACATGGAACTGTGAGCTCCAAAAGTTCAGGGGTCACGGCTTGGCCTCCAGTCACCCCAGTAGCCACACGGAGCTCGACACACAGAGGTGACAGCAGAGGCCTGCTTCCTGGAACCAAGCCCAGGCCCTGCTGCCCAAACGGCCGGCCGCCGCGGCTGCATTAACAGTGGTCACACTGGCTTTGACGTTTAGCATCCACCCGTCCATCCTGTCTCCCCACGGGGCCAAGCAACAGAACAGTTCAAGACCCGGACCCAGCCTCTGTGCTCAGAGTTCCAGTGACTGCAGTGATGGGCAGACAGATGGCAGAGCACGGTTCAGGTTACAGGATGGCAGAAGGCCGGGTGGTCTGGAGGATTCAAGGTGGCTGAGCCCCAAAGGGCTCTGTGGAATTTGCCAGGATGAAGGGGAGGGGTGTGGAGGCAGACAGAACAGCAAGGGCAAAGGCCTGGCAGTGAGCCTCCCGGCCTGGTGCCCATCTCCCAGCCTGGGGCATGCTGAGTCCACTGACTCACTTTGGGGGGTTCCTCCAAGGGCAGAGCCACAGAAGAAACCAGGGTGGCGAGCCGGGGGAGCGGGGGTGTTCAGGCGAGCTTGCTGAGCCAGCCACGGCCTCAGTCCCCGGGACCCACGTGGACCCACAGCACACCGCCCCCCCAGCCCCAGTGCTGGGCCCCCTGCCCTGGGCCCCAGGTACCTCTCCAGGCTGGCTGCCCACAAAGAGGTGGCAGAAGAGCTTGCTGGCTGGGCTCCTGGGGTTTCGGGCCATGAAGGCAAACTGGCAGTCGGCCGGGCACCAGGTGGCATAGAGGATGCGCCTCAGGGCGTGTGCCATCAGGAGCACCTGGGAGGCAGCAGGCCCGTGGCCTCCATCAGACCCACCGTGTGGCCCGCAGATACTGGCCAGCACATGCAGGCCCGTGGGCGCCATGCCCTGGCCAGCAGCCTCCCGGGAAGGCCCTCCAGCCCAGGTGCCCACCCAGCTCCTGAGACAAAGAACTCTGTCCTGCTTCCAGGCCTGCCCAAACCACGCTTCCCATGGGCACCCTCATCCTTTACACGGACACTGAGCTTGGAGCCCCTGCCCTGGGCTGCCAACCAGCTGACCGGGGTGGTTGTGCTGAGTCATGGAGCCGAGGGGCAGGGCGTTCACGGCCTGCAGGGTCACAGGGACAGGCATCAGGGGCTGGCCCTGGGCTTGCACTCCTGGTCTCTGGAGTCAGGTGACCAGGGTTTGAATCTGGGCTGTNAGCCCCTGCCCTGGGCTGCCAACCAGCTGACCGGGGTGGTTGTGCTGAGTCATGGAGCCGAGGGGCAGGGCGTTCACGGCCTGCAGGGTCACAGGGACAGGCATCAGGGGCTGGCCCTGGGCTTGCACTCCTGGTCTCTGGAGTCAGGTGACCAGGGTTTGAATCTGGGCTGTCACTCCCTCTCTGGTGCCTTGGGCGGCTGAGTACAGGTCTCTGAGCCCTTGTTGGGACAGGACCCCTCCGATGGGGCTGTTGGAGGGCATCAGTAAGACCTCGTGCAGGTGGCAGGTCCTGACCCCAGGGCCCCCACTGTGCCAGCTCTGGATGTACTGGCACCACATCCTAGGTGAGTGGTGCCAAGTCATGGGGCACCCAGTCTGGCACATGGTTAGAGTTCCATTTTTTGGCTGGTTTTTCACCAAGAGGAGGATGGGTGACCAAACAGGTGCTCCCAGCCAGCCTCCAGCCTGCCTGGCCCTATTCCCCAGTCATGAGAGGCCGGCCACAGGCCCCTGGCCCAGCCTGGGGACCGGCTCAGACCTCATGGGGTCGACTGGGCCTGATGCTCAGGCTAGGATCTGGTCCCTGGAGATTCTAGGGCTGGAGGCAGGGGTAGGGTGGGGAGAGACTGTTGTCTGAGCTGCCGTGGTGGGAGGGCCCTTGGAGAGAGGATGTCCAAAGGCCCAGGGCAGGCTGAAAAACCAGGGAGGCTGCAGAGCTGGGTGCAGGCGTGTCCCCAGGGAGGAGGACATCTGGGGGGTCCTCATCTGCACCCCGGGGCTCCTACCTCGCCCTCCCCGCTGTAGATCTTGAGGCCCTGAAGGCTGAATTTCAGGATGACGGCCCGGCGTCGGGGACAGTCCTGGGTGGGAGAGAAGTGGTTGGGGGCATTGTCACCGCTCGGGCAGGCCCAGCCTGGCCTCTGACCCCGGGGCTGGTCAGCTCCGCGCTGCAGCTGCCAAGGGGCAGAGCACTGGCTCCTGGCAGACGAACCCTGTGGCCCGTGATGACTGCCCCCATATCTCCCACCTGTGGGGCCCAGGTCACGACTGCCTGGGGGAAGGGAGCCCCAGGGCATGAGGAATGTGGCTCCAGGAGCCTGCGTGTGGTCCCAAGGGCACCCACTTCCCAGAATGGCTTTGGCTGCACCCTTCCCTGGGCCTCACTTGTTCCATCTTTCTGAATGGGGGCCTGGGGTGGACCCCAGGGGCTCAGAGGTCATTCTCAGCCCGACACTCCAGGGCTCTGAGCCCAGCGGGGAAGTGCCCCCCGCCCCAGCGCCATACCTTCAGTGCCCACAGCTGCTGCTGGACCAGCCACACGCTCTCCTGGGGGTCCAGGTCGTCCACGGGGAAGGAGCCCACATACTGCTTGGGGCAGGGGTGGGGGGACAGGGGAGTCAGGCCCCTGGCCCCGATCCCTGCTCTCCACGTGACCCTCCTCACACACACTCTGCACTGTGGGGAAGGCTGGTGGGTGGCAGAGGGCATCCCTGGGGCCAAGCTCCACCCCCAGGGCCCACCCTGCCCCACCTCACAGCCCCCCTAGGGGGCCAACCCCACCCACCTGGGCAAACTTGGTGATGCACCGGGGCCGCTGAGGGGCAGGGCCACAGTCGGAGGCCCTCCGGCCCCTGGCCCCTGCCTTCTGCATGGCCCCCAGGGCGGCCGGCTTCCCGCTTAGATGGAGAGGAGGCTGCAAAGGGCAGGGGGAGCAGGGCTGGCGCCCAAGGCTGGTGCGCAGCCTCGGAGGACCCATCAGAGGCTCCCCTCCACATCCTGGCATCCAGCAAACCCTGCCTGAGCACCTACTGTGCGTGCCAGGCAGTGTCCTGGGCGCTGGGACACAGGGGACACATACCCCGGGCAATGATAAACTCCCCGCCTGCCTTTGCAAAGCCAGCATTCAATTAAGCCGCCAGTAAGATATGGAATAGGTCAGATGGTGACAAGGGGCCTTCCTGGTGGCTTGGCTGGTGAAGAATCCGCCTGCAATGCGGGAGACCTGAGTTTGAACCCTGGGTTGGGAAGATCCCCTGGAGAAGGCAAGGCTACCCACTCCAGTATTCTGGGCTGGAGAAGTCCACGGACAACAGTCCATGGAGTCGCAGAGTCGGACACGACTGAGCGACTAACACAGACGGTGCTGAAGCAGAGAGGAGGCCATGAAGGGCAGGCTGGGGGTTCCCAAGGCCGAGAAGGCTTCGCTGAGGTGTGAGGTTGGAGGAAGGGGGAGCGGACAAGTAGCCAGCTTGTGCAGAGTGCCAGGGGAGGGGGACCCTGGGAGGTGCCACCCAAGAGGAGGCATCTGACAGTGGCCTGAACAGGGTCTGCGAAGGCCCAGGGCAGCTGGGCAGCTGGGGCCCCAAGGTAGAACTTACCAGAGCAGCACCCAGGGTGGGGTCAGCCCCAAACGTCCCCTAAGGGGACTGAGGCGCTGCCCCGTGGGCGGCAGGGAGCCAGGGCAGGAGGCCTGCAGTCCACGGGGCAGCGGTGGCCCCTGAACTGACAGGCCAAGGCTGCGCCAAGGGACCCTGGCTACTGCTGCCTAGCCTGACCCCAGCCCCTGCCCAGAGCCCGTACTGGTGCTGAGTCAGAGGGGAGGGAGGGCGGACCCAGCCCAGCCCTGGCGCTGGTCTTTCCCAGATCTCCCGGACCTCCNGCGGTGGCCCCTGAACTGACAGGCCAAGGCTGCGCCAAGGGACCCTGGCTACTGCTGCCTAGCCTGACCCCAGCCCCTGCCCAGAGCCCGTACTGGTGCTGAGTCAGAGGGGAGGGAGGGCGGACCCAGCCCAGCCCTGGCGCTGGTCTTTCCCAGATCTCCCGGACCTCCCAGCGGAGGAGAGAAGGGACGCTGCCTTCCAGACTGTCCTCAGGGACGGGGAGGGCGTGTCCTTCCCCCTCAGAGCTCAGGGTGCAGCTGATGTTCAGTGAATGCGGTATGAACGCATCCCGCCACTGCGGAGCCTGCATGTGGCAACTGGAGAAGGTGAGGCCCCACCACGGAGAGCTGGCTCTCGGGAATGATGACCCAGCGCGGCCACAACAGAGATGAAAAAACAACAGCAACAACAACAAACACATCACAAAACAGAACGACCGAGTGCCTCTGCCTCCGTCCCAGGACTCGGCTCCCTCAGGCTTCCTCGGGGTCAGTTTTAGACATCTGCGTCAGTCCCCCATCCTGGAGGGCTCCGACTTACCAGGCTACTCAGAATCACTGCATTTGGGATCAGAGAACCCAGGTCCAAATCCTGTGTGATGTTGCATAAGGTGCTTCACCTCTCTAAGCCCCCCATTTCCTCAGCCCCAAAGGTGGGGCAATGTGCAGCATTGGTGAGGGCTTGCAGGCACAGCGCTGCGCACAATGCCCGCCAGGCTTAGAGCTGTGATCAGCAAGTACGGTCTCATGGGGAATGTGGTCATTGTTCAGTTGCTCAGTCATGTCCGACTCTCTGCGACCCCATGGACTGCAGCACACCAGGCCTCCCTGTTCAGCACCAACTCCTGGAGTTCACTCAAACTCATGTCCATTAAGTCAGTGATGCCATCCAGCCATCTTACCCTCTGTCGCCCCCTTCTCCTTCTGCCTTCAATCTTTGCCAGCATCAGGGTCTTTTCCAGTGAGTCAGCCCTCCACGGCAGGGGGCCAAAGCATGGGGGAATGGGGGAGCCCCTCAGAAGGGGAACTCAGGGGACAGTGAGGTCTGATTACTGTCAGTACCCTCCTTGCACCAGGCCACACCTGAGAGGAGATCACCCGGTCCGGGAGGGCAGACATGCCTGGGGGCCGTGATTCCTGCCAGGAGAAAGCAGCGTTCAGCCAAGGCGCTGGGCAGGAGATGGGTGCACCCCAGGTATGCTCGAGCCTGCAGGAGTCCTGGACAAGCGGGGTTTGGGAGATCGCCAAGAGCCTGGGAATGGCCCCTACCTCAGCCTCGCCCCTGACCATCAGCCCCAGGCTCAGGCCAGCTGGGGGCACTAGCAGCATGAAAGGGCAGTAGTGAGCCCTTAAAGGGAGGCTGCACAGTCCCCTTGAGGGCTTCCTAGTTCTGCGCTCCTGCTTTCCTGGGCCCTCTCACATCTCTTCACTTTCTGATCCTAACTCTTTTTCACATCATGACCATTACCCTCTGTCATTTTACGTTCAAATACAGCAAGGTTAGGATGTAACTGGCACAGAAGCTATGCGGCCCTGGTTCCAGGTACGGAGATGGGGCTTCCAGGGAACTCGACCAACACTTCCTGGGCTAGGATGCCTGGTGCCCGTAGGCAGGGGTGAGGGGGGAACAGAGGTGGCAGAGACCAAAACCCAAACCAAATGGGGCAAAAGGGAGAGAGGGAAGGAACAGAGGATGGAAAGAAAGGCACACCTAGACAGCATATTAAAAAGCAGAGACGTTACTTTGCCGGCAAAGGTCCGTCTAGTCAAAGCTATGGCTTTTCCAGTAGTCATGTACGGATGTGAGAGTTGGACTATAAAGAAGGCTGAGCGCCGAAGAACTGAGGCTTTCAAACTGTGGTGTTGGAGAAGACTCTTGAGAGTCCCTTGGACTGCAAGGAGATCCAACCAGTCTATCCTAATGAAGATCAGTCCTGAATATTCATTAAAGGACTGATGCTGAAGCTGATGCAAAGGGTTGACTCACTAGAAAAGACCTTGATGCTGGGAAAGATTGAAGGTGGGAGGAGAAGGGGATGACAGAGGATGAGATGTTTGGATGGCATCACCGACTCAATGGACCTGATTCTGAGCAAACTCCAGGAGATAGTGACAGACAGGGAAGCCTGGCATGCTGCAGTCCATGGGGTCGCAAAGAGTAGGACCTGACTTAGTGACTGAAGAAGAAGAAGCGGGAACAGAGGAGTGAGAAGACAATGGAAAGAGAGATAAGGCAGAGATAGGAGGAGGGAGAGGTGGGGAGCAGGGAGCACGTCTCACATCTCACACCCAGCCTGACGGCTGCAGCAGCCCTCAGATGGTGGGCGTAGACAACCAGGAAGGAGGTGCCGGACAGCTGTGGCTGAGGCTGCAAACTGCCTCCTCGCCCACATCCAGAGCCGCAGCTTTCTTGGGGACACCCCGGAGTGTAGGCTGTGGGGGTACAGGGGGGAGACCAGGCCACTGAGCCCTCTTACGGGTCCCACTTCACCCCCACATCACCTGATCCTTCTTCCCCCAACCTTGGAAAACTGGACATTTCTCCCTCCTACGCCCGAGGGGTACAGTACCTTTCAGCCTCAGACTGCCCAGGGGACCAGGGAGGGGAGAGGCTCACCGAATCCTGGAAACAGACCTGCTGACCTATTCCAGGCACCGACATGCACGGATCCCTTTGATCAGATCTGTTTTTCTTAGGTTTTGCATAGGAGCCTGGCTCTGGGCCAGAATCATCCTAAGGGGACACATTTGGAACAAGGCTGGGGCCCTTCTCTTGCTCCTCTGACGTTTTCCAGGTGGCCATTTAGAGACTGAGCACTGGATGGGTTGACTACCTCGAGGGGCAAGGACGGGGGCCTCAGCTGCGCTGTACTGCAGCCAATTGGCGTCCTAATGAAGGCCCACCTTCCAGCATCACAGGAGACCCCTCAGCCTGCAGACTCAGTGCTTAGCAAATGGTGGCTCAGGGTGAAGTCACCTGCCCAAAGTCACACAGCAAAAGGGGAGCTGGGAACCCATCATGGGTCTATAGGGCTCTTCCTCCAGCCCCGCC
>SJYA01000223.1:243662-414710 GCA_006410615.1 Neotragus moschatus
GCCATGGCAGTGCCCACCCCCAAGAAAGCAGGTGTCCACCTCCTGAGTTTGCTGTCCCAGCCTACCCAGGGGCAGGTGAGGCGAGGACGCAACAGCAGTGGTGCTGGGGTTGGATGTGATCAGCTGCTTTCTCCCGCTGTCTGCCTCCCGGGCCAGCCAGTCTGGGGCTGCCAGAGGCACTCCAGTCTCACCACACTGTCTTTGGCTCCGCAGCACAGAAGAGCCCCGCTACCCCCTGGACAGCCCCCCGCCCAGTGCCATCCCTGCCTGCCCTGGGCCACAGGGAGGGAGAGACTAAGGTCAAGCTTCCATGTCCTCAACCAGAGAGTGGGCTTAATGATAGCAGCTGCCTTCTGGAGTTGTTCATCTATCTGTCCCTTCTAAGAACATTTCCAAGCGCTACGTTCCAGGTGAACAAAACAAAGACCCAGCCCTCAGCAAGCTGGCCTGAGGAGAGGCGGGGGTGGATACTGGAAATCAACATTTCAGGGGGGCTGAAGCGACTTGGAGGAAAATACGGCAGAGCGAAGAGGACCTAAGATCTGCGTGCGTCTGTGTGTGTGGGGGGGAGGAGGTGCCACCAAATACAGTCTCGTCTCCCCGCGCAGACGACATGAAGAGCAAAGTGCTGTTTTCAGGATTAAAGTGGGGCCGAAACCAGATGCGCGGCGGTACAGAGCGCTCAGCAGCGTGGGGAATTATCCCTGTCACTGTAATTCCCAGGGTCCCCGGCTGGCCCCGGGGCGGAGAAAGTCTTGCTCACTCCTCGCCCCCCTAGAGAGGGGCGAACGAGGCAGGAAGCTAGCCAAGGGGATGGTGGAGGTGATGGACGGTGATGGTGGAAGTGACAGATGATGACGGTGATGGGCGAAAGGGACAGACAGGCCTCTCCCTCTCCGACACGCGCCCCCTCACTCAGCCACCCACGCACTTCAATCTCCACGCCCCGGGACCGAGTCTCGCTCCCGCCGATCCTCCAGTCCCAACCCCCGCCCGGCTCCCCGGGTGCTCACTCACTGCGGGCTCTGTGTCCAGTCCCTGCTGCCCGGCTCCGCGACCCGCGAGCCTGCACCGCGCGCCCCTCCCCTGCCTCCGCCGACTCCCCGCGCAGCCCCCACGTGGCCGCGGCGAGCGGATGCCGCATCACCCGGCCCCGCACGCCCGCGCCGCCCAATCAGCGGCCGCGAGGGGCCCTGGCTCCGCCCCCTTCGTCTCGCGCCCGGGCGCTCGGCCTGTAAAGCGAGAGCCGGGGGCGTTCACGGCCTCCCAGGACGACTCTTTCCCGGCGGGTAGGGGGATCTGAGTGCTGGAGGCCTCGCGGATGGTTCCCCTCTCCTGGGGCGTCTTACCCCTCCCTCCCCTCACCCTCATCCCCTATCCCATCTCCCAACCCCCGCCATCCCCGGCTATAACTCCTTCCTTCTCGTCATCTCGGTGGTGGCTGCGGCAGCACCTCCTCCAAGAAGCCTTTCCTGACCACCACCGGTGACCTCACCTCCTTAAAGCACTCGCCACTCCTGCCCATCAGCCTAACTAACCCCGCTTACTAGAGGGCCCTCGGCCCCGGCCCGGAGGCGCCTCTCTCCCCAGTGCGGCTGGCCAGCAGTAGGCGTTCGCGGCTTGCCGTCTTGATGAGTGAATGAAAAAGGCCTCAGGATCCGGCCTCTGGGGACCCCGCCAGTCTCAGCCCTGATTCCCTCAGCCCCAGAGAGGTGGGAGGTGTGGCGCAGCCCTTTCCTCGCCGTTCCTTGTAAGAGATTTAACTGAGCTTGCCCAGTCGGCCCTGAGAAATCTGGGCAGTTAGCTCTAGGGCCGGGGTTGGTGGATGTGTGTACGTAGGGGGGCGCATGACTCTGTCCTTTGGGTTACATGAAAATCCACCGAAATGGGGTGACCAGATCCAGCCCAGAGTGTCAGCGCAGACCCTATGCAAGTCGCTTCCATTTTGTCTGTTTTGGGACAGCTCACCAGGCTCCTCTGTCCATGGAGTTCTCCAGGTAAGAATATTGGAGTGGGTTGCCATTTCCTTCTCCAACAGACCTTGTATTGGCCACAGAAATAAATAAATAGCAAGCCGGGTTCAGCCCAGTCTTTGGCATGTATGACATCTGAATTCTGCCGCACGACAGGAAAGCAGGGTGGCAAAGGCAGGCGGGCACCCTCAGGGGAGTAGGGGAGGAGGCAGGCATGAGCCCTGCGGGCCTGCTGGGGCATTGCTTCATCTCCCCAAAGCTTCTGGATGCCTTTCCAAGAAGGGCATTGGTGAGATGTGGTGCTTAGAGACTTGGTCCCAAATCTGGACACTTCCTCTGATTGCACAGATGTGGGACCCGAATCACTTTAATCTTCTAGCACCTCCTCTGGAAGTTTTACTAACACCTGACTCCTCCCATACTTTCAGTTCAGTTGCTCAGTCATGTCTGACTCTCTGCGACCCCATGGACTGCAGCACGCCAGGCCTCCCTGTCCATCACCAACTCCCGGAGTTTACCCAGAGTCATGTCCATTGAGTCGGTGACACCATCCAGCCATCTCATCCCATGCATTAATGTGGGCAAATTGCTCAGCACCCNTCTGACTCTCTGCGACCCCATGGACTGCAGCACGCCAGGCCTCCCTGTCCATCACCAACTCCCGGAGTTTACCCAGAGTCATGTCCATTGAGTCGGTGACACCATCCAGCCATCTCATCCCATGCATTAATGTGGGCAAATTGCTCAGCACCCTACCTGACCCACAGTGAGTGAAGTGCTCAGTGGATATTAGTGCTGTTACTCTTGAGTTTCTTTTCCATGTGACTGAAGGGCAGATGCTAAGTGCTCTGGAAAACACTTCATGGAGGTCGTGTGACAGTCTTGAGCCCACTGATGAGAAGGATCAAGATGGTTTACAGTTTGGTCTTGCTTTCCAGAAATCCCAGTTTATGAAATTCAGAGTACAGGAACGATGAAGGGTTAATTCTTACAAGCTTTCTTAAAAGGCATGTAACTTTTAAATAGAGACCTTGCCAATTACTAGACCACAGTCCCCATTTTGAGACTCTTCAGAAACCAAAACTATTNTGGTCTTGCTTTCCAGAAATCCCAGTTTATGAAATTCAGAGTACAGGAACGATGAAGGGTTAATTCTTACAAGCTTTCTTAAAAGGCATGTAACTTTTAAATAGAGACCTTGCCAATTACTAGACCACAGTCCCCATTTTGAGACTCTTCAGAAACCAAAACTATTAATTACTGACTCTAACAAGTTCGAGAGGCACAGAATTCATCGCAATGCTTACAATTAAAAAAAAAAAAAGTGACAGGAATTTGTTTTAGGTCAAAATGAAAAAAAGACCAAAGAATTAAGTTCAGATGGTGAAGCCAATAAAACCAGAGGGGGGGTTTTGCCTTCTAAATCTTGTTCAGGAGAAGGGGATAGAGGGTGAAGGTCTGAGTGGCAGGTACTGTGGTAGGTCCCAGGGATAGAGATTTACCACAAAAATCAGATCTGGGAAGACACATGTGTGGGAAATGGATGTGACACTGACTCCTGACTTTGTGACCACCAAGGATACTCTTCTTATTGGTCTTATTCCTTCACTCAGGAATAAGTTTCAAAACCAAATGCATTTTATGGGTTGGAAATTCACTTCTTCATTTTTGTGTATCAGAGTAATGTAACTGCCCATGTGAGCTGATCTTCAGGTTACCAAATTCAGTGGACCTAGCTCCACCCAAAGCACAGAAATTCTGATCTTCTACCATGCATGTAGCCTCAGTAAAGCTACAACAGACGTATCAGCTTAGAGGTTTACATCAAGGAAAACAAGTGTCAGTGGGAGCCAGCCATCTCCTGGGTGAGTCAAGCTAGGTCCGTTCAGGGCAGCCTGAAATGGCTACCACTGCATAATTATCTGCCCCAGGTATCCAATCCTACATTCACGACAGCACGTCTTGGGACTCATCAGTTAGAGAACCTCAACTGTCGGATAAATGACTCACCTTGCAGGAAGACCAGAGAAATCATCTATACAAAGCAACGGAAGGATGACAAAGGCGGCAAGGTGGTGGGGTTGTGATCCCTGAACATGTGAGGGCACACAGCCCTGTCTTGGCATTTCCTGATGAGTCAGTGACAGTGACTAAGCCTCACCAGGTGTGAGCTTGCTATCACAATCTTCTCTTTTCACTAAAAATCCCAGAAATCTGGTACTGGAGTTGCCAACTGATGAATGTGCGTGGGAAGTAACCTCACATCATGTGCAAGCCTGTCTCCAACAACAGGACTGAAACAGGAGCCAAGATGGTGAGCTTGGACAGGCCTTGGCACAGCATCTCACACACATCTGGTTTTTACAGTGAGTTTCCAAGTTTCCTCAGTGATAGCGTCCCATACTAGCAGCTACTCTCAGCCTGAGCGCCGTGCTTTCCTTCTCTCAGGCGTCTCCCAGTGTCTGTCCCTGCAACTTACCTGTGCCTCTCCCTCAGGACTTAGAACAGATTTTTTTAATTTTGAGATGTTATGGGCTGAATTGTGTCTCCTCTCCCCAAGTTAACATGTTGAAGTGCTAACACCTGGTACCTAAAAGTATGACCGGATTTAGAGCTAGGGTGTATAAAGAAGTAATTACATTAAAATGAGGTTATTAGGGGACTTCCCTGGTGATCCAGTGGTTAAGAATGTGCTTCCAAAGCAGGGGACACAGGTTCAATCCCTGGTCATGGAACTAAAACACCCCTCCCCTCCTCTTCAAAAAAAACAAAAACAGGTTATCAGGGTGGGCACTGATCCCATATGACTGGTGTCCTTTTAAGAAGAGGATATTTGGACAGAGAGGAAAGACAATGTACTAGCAGGGAGGAGACAGCCGTCCAGGAGCCAAGGGGAGGGGCCTGAACAAATCCTCTCTCTCGTCAAAAAGAACCAACCTGCTGGCGCTTTGATTCTGGACTTGGAGACTCCACAACTGACAAATTAAATAGCTGTTGTTTACGCGATCTGGGCTGTGGTGTTGTTATGGCTCAAGCAGATTAACAGTGATTAAAATAAGACTCCTTTTCATCCAATCACAAAGTGATCCAGACCACAGCAATCTATGGCCAGATTCCTCCTTCTGGTGTTTTCTGAGTGGCAAGGATTGTGGAAGTGCCAGGATCAGAGAAATGAGAACTAGAAGGTTCTGCGGCTGGCCTGAGGTTGCACTCTTTTACTTCCAAAGGGGCTCAGGCTGCAGGTGCCTCCACTCACCCTCTCAGCCACAGTTAAGGTGGTACTTTCGGGGTTTTGGAGCAGAGGGACCAGGCACTCCCTAGGGACCACCTGGTAGAGCCTTAGTGCAGCTGCTGCTTTATTTCTAGGTAATCCTGTATCTTAAGTGACTATTATGGACTTTGTACTTCCTTCCACTTATTACCAGTAACATTAAAGCACTCCCTCCAATACTCTGTAGATAAAACAAATACCCCAGAAATAAGTATTTAATCTTGTTGCTACCTGTACCCCATTTGAGAAGCAGAGAACAAGGAATAGTTTCAAGTACTTTTCCACCTGAGAAGTACAGTCTAAAGAGGACCCCTCCCCAGAAACACTCGTGAGAGACTGTCGTCACAGACCAGAGTTGAGGGACGCACTTCAGAAAGCAAAGAGAGCAAGTAATATCGAATACTCGCCAAAATCCCGACTGTGTTGAAAACAAACGAGTATTTAGCAGAGATCTTTAAGGCTGCACGGTGAGCAGCTGGTCTCCCCTGCAGTCCCCTCTCCACCCACAGCCAGCTGATGCTGACCCTGGCCTAGGAAGGACTTCCTTCTCCTACCCAGCGGGCTGCCCTTCTCTTCTGCTCCCTGGCATTACCTGCAGCCCTGGTAACTCAAAAGCTGTACATGTTTTTCTTTTTTTTTTTTTTTTTAACAAGTAAGCTTCTAGTGGTTTGAAAACCTAATTGGAGGAAAAAAAAAAACACACACCTGTACGTCACTGCCATTTATGGCATGTCCACCTCGTTATTTGTTGCCAGACATCTTGCTTCCTGAGCTGTCAGGGTATAAACCTGCTAGGGAAGGTGTGGAGGCAAGGTGACTGGTCAAGGCTGCCACACCTCGGTTTGTGTCTACTTCCACACTTGATACTTGTTTAATCAGGAGAGATTTACCAAAATATGTTTCTGAAAGTTGGGCATAATTTCACATACTTAGAGAACATATTTGTAAGGATCTGAGATAGTGTGATTAACAGGTCTAACAACAGGAACCAACAAGGAATGGTAAGCAACAGAGCTGAACACGTGACACTGGATTTTGTCTCATTTATTAAAAAAAAAAAATCAGTCTCCTAAAATCCTAAAGTGTCTTAGTAACCTTAGTGAATATGTTCAGTCGTTGATACTTGATAATCTCACACTGCCTTTGGGTGGCTATTCTAATAAAACAGCAAGAATTGTGCATCTGAATCCCTCTATTTTATGGGAGGAAATTAAGCTTAGGAAGCTTGTCTTGGCCAAGGTCACACAGCTGCTAAGTGACACAGCCCCCGAAGACCACAGCTATGAATGTTCTTAGGATGCTAGGCTGAATGATACACTAACCAGGAGTCAATCCCAATTTGAAATTAACGTCTATTCTACAGACTGAACCAGCAAATTTAAATTATGCAAACAACATAAAGGATTTAGGCTTGACACAATTTCATCAATTTAGGTTTGACACAATTTCATCAGAGCAAAAGTTCTCAAACAGTAAAATGGATGAGCAAGGATGCTGTGTTACTGGGTTTTAGGGAAGAGTACCTGTTGGGGGTGGGTGAACAAAGCAGACAGATAGCAAGAGACCGGATGAGTAACGTTTCCTTCAGAATCAAGAGCAAGAATTTCTAATATTCCAGTTCTTGATTACTAAGACGGTATCGTGTCCAAAAAATGCAGTTGTCAGACAATCCCCTTTCCGGAATTTCTCTTGGCAGGCCTCATGGAACACAAGTTTATAGTTTGTAAAGTGTGAGAGCACTGCTCACTAGGCAACATAAAAGTTCTAATTTTAAAAAAAGTTCTGGTAGAAGCTGAGGTCCTTGGAGGAAAAGCTCTCATAAGTGTCAGTAGAATCTGCCTGGAAAAAGTAAACTGAGGACCAGAGTCCCACGGCTAGGCACTGAGAGTGAACAAGTGCTTGCACTGTCCTAGGAGAAAAATAGAAAAACATATACAACCAAAACCTCCTTAGGACAGCCTAGCTAAAATTTCCCAGTAATCCAAGACCTAACTTGAATAGTTACCAAACTTAAAAAGTCACACAGACTCCTACTTGGCAAATTTAATAATTTCATCTCATTTCTAAATCCCCTGCATTCATTGGGCTGTAAGATAAGGGGAGAATTCAGAAATTTGAACAATGGTCAGAGATGGTGGAGAAGAGCAGCTGGAGATGGCTCTGCACTCACAGGGCCTGGGTGTAGTTCTGGCTTTTCCTCTTACTATGTCCTGGGGTAAGTTTGTGAACCTCACTCTGGGCCAGATTTCTCTTCTGTAAAATGGGAATAAACAGTGACCATCTCATAGGATTGCTAAAGTTAAATGAAGTTTAATATATGTATGGAGCCTGACATGTAGAAAAAATTCAGCTAGTGTTAGCTATGATTGTCACCTGAGAAATCTGTATGCAGGTCAAGAAGCAATAGTTAGAACTGGACATGGAACAGACTGGTTCCAAATGGGAAAAGGAGTACGTCAAGGCTGCATACTGTCACCCTGCTTATTTAACTTATATGCAGAGTACATCATGCAAAATGCCGGGCTGGATGAAGCACAAGCTGGAATCAAGACTGCCGGGAGAAATATCAATAACCTAGATTTGCAGATGACACCACCCTTATGGCAGAAAGCGAAGAGGAACTAAAAAGTCTCTTGATGAGTGAAAGAGAGTGAAAAAGTTGGCTTAAAGCTCGACATTCAGAAAACGAAGATCATGGCATGTGGTCCCATCACTTCATGGCAAACAGATGACGAAACAATGGAAACAGTGACAGACTTTATGTTTTGGTGCTCCAAAATCACTGCAGATGGTGACTGCAACCGTGAAATTAAAAGACGTTTGCTCCTTGGAAGAAAAGCTATGACCAACCTAGACAGCATTATTAAAAAGCAGAGACACTACTTTTCCAATGAACGTCCATCTAGTGGCTATGGTTTCCCAGTGGTCATGTATGGATGTGAGAGTTGGACTATAAAGAAAGCTGAGCACCGAAGAATTGATGTTTTTGAACTGTGGAGTTGGCGAAGACTCTTGAGAGTCCCTTGGACTGCAAGGAGATCCAACCAGTCAATTCTAAAGGAAATCTGTTCTGAAAATTCATTGGAAGGACTGAAGTACTGAAACTCCAATTCTTTGGCAACCTGATATGAAGAACTGACTCACTGGAAAAGACCCTGATGCAGGGAAAGACTGGAGGCGGGAGGAGAAGGGGACAACAGTGGATGAGATGGCTGGATGGCATCACTGACGTGATGGACATGAATTTGGGTGGACTTCAGGAGTTGGTCATGCACAGGGGAGCCTGGCGTGCTGCAGTTCATGGGGTCGCAAAGAGTCGGACACGACTGAGCGACTGAACTGAACAGAATGATTGTCACTATTATTAAGTAATAAGTCAAATAATAACACACATTGTCAAACATGATCAAGGCACCAAAGAGAAAGGACTCTGCTAATAAGCAAAGATTTAACAGCAATGGTGTTAATTACACGTTTACATACAGTATCAAAAAAGCGAGCTGCCATTTTTGGAGGAAAATAGCTTGTGTAGATTACCTTTAGAAACCTTTGACATACCAGTTGTTGACAACTATTAACAGACAGTTAAAACTAAGCTAATACATTTAAGTAGCCAAAGGCAGAAACTTCAACAGAAAAAAAAAAAAGCCACTGAAGTTAAGAATCTTGTGGAAAATGACAGAAGGCAAGAACATAGTAATAAAAATGGCAAGGATCAGTTTCTTAGACAACAAAACCAGTGCAGTAGTGCGGTGCCATTTAGCCTCTTTACTGGCTCCAGAACATGCCTCTGCCAAGCAGGCCCAGGCCCAGAGCTCCAACAGTTCCAGTTCTCAGGCTTCAGCTCTGCAGAACTAAGTGACCGTCTGTTCTACCGCAAAAATGCAAAAGCAACCCTACACGTTGGGAACAGAAATGTCAGAACCTCTGGGGAAAATACTTAATGATCTTTACACAATTAAGAACAGAATTTCTGGGACTTCCCTGGTGGTCCAGTGGCTAAGACTCCTTGCTCCCAATGCAATGGGCCCAGGTTCAATCCCTGGTCAGGGAACCAGATCCCACACGCACCAAGTAAGAGTCCACATGCTACAACTCAAAATCCTGTGTACTGCAACAAGGATGGAAGGTCCTGCGTACCGTGACTAAGACCGGGCACAGCTAAATAAACAAAACATAAAATTAGTAAATATTTTTTTAAAAACCTACCTCTTAAAAAAAAAATAAATAAATTTCTTTTCATGGATATAATTCCAATTTTTGCTTGACCCAAAGAAAAAGAAATATGATTTATCAGGTTCCAAAAATGAAAAGATTCAACTATAATTGTAAGTTTTTGGATTAAAGTTTTTTAGCTGGTGTTTAGTTAGCTAAGTACAGCAGTTCATGAATAAAGCTGGTTTACCCTCTTTCTTCCTGACAGTTTAGGATGGCAAAGTACCTCAGCTTGAGCAAGAATAACTTCTTAGGTTCTTTAAAGAAGGTATAAGGATAGGTTAACAAGCCTAGACTGGGCTGACAAAATTTTACAAAAGAGGAAATGACGGAAACAAAATGTCCAAGGTACAGGCATATTACATGGCCCTTGTTTTCATGTAATTTCCCATTAGTTACAGACAACAGACATGACTGGATCAGGCTTCCTTTAGTTAAATCTCCGTGGATAGTTAGGATGGAGTTTTCCCTGTGTTGAAAGCTTCTGTTATAATTTTTTTTAAAAAGTCTCCATCCTTCTCTGAAGTGGTCTCTTCTTTCTCATTTGAGCTTTAAGAAGCCAACACTCTCCTTTCTCATTTGAGCTTTAAGAAGCCAACACTCTCTCTCCCAGCACCTTCTGAGATTCACCTATCAAAGGTTGTTTAAGGACATGTGAACACTGTAGTTGAGCTCACTAAAAGCCATTGACCTTACTGAAGCCACTGATCCAGGCCAGGAATTGTTGGGTTATCCCTTGAGTTTGGTTTGCTGTTTACCTTTCTGTAACATGGAAACAAAAACTGTGCATTCTGCTCCTTGAGAATGCCTGGAAGGGAAAAAAACCCAAACATCCCTTTATCTCAACATCAGGAAGGTACCTATCTTTGACAGCTGGGAATTTTCCTTGGAAGAGTGCAATGGGCCTTTTGTCTTTTCCCTTTACATGATGCTAAAATCAAGGATAGTTCTGTCTTCACCTGAATTCTGTGAATTTAACAGAACATCAGGGTGGAAAGGGACCTGAAACGATCTCAATGCGTCACTCTACGCCGGACTGCCGATATAGCCACCAGATGATCGTTCAGGCAGTCTCTATAACAAAACACAGAAACCAACTGAAATCTTCACTTCTGATTCCAGAAGAGTAGAGAATTCTTAGCACAGGTAGCTAGCAACTATAATATTGAGAATTACTGGACTTCCCTGGTGGTTCAGTGGCTAAGACTCTCGAGCTCTCAAACCAGAGGGTCTTGGTTTGATCCCTGGTCGGGGAACTAGATCCCATATGTTGCAACTACAACTCAAATAAATGATTTAAAATAAAAATATTTAAAAAGAATTATTACCTGCTAAACAGCATAACAGAAAATTAGATTACTTTCTGGAAGTAGGTCTAGGATTTATCAATCTTTTTGCAATGCTGTCTTTTTTTCTAGTTCAAGGACATATCTGAACACTAAACATGAAAAACTGGAACTTATGACCTTGAAAACAAAGACTTCTTGATAAAATACAAAGTGATTTTTAAAAATCTCTTATGCACTGAATAATCAGGTTCAGTGTACTAAAAACACTCACCATCTATTTAAAAATTCAAAAATGCAAATAAACTGGAGCTTGTTGGAGCTTGTATTTAAAAAGGAGAATGGATGACAGCTAGTACAAGGAGCAGAGAAGGCTCAGAGCGAGTGAAACACTACTTCTGAGGAATTCTAGAAGCTTTTAAATACAAGCTACAGTTCAGCAGCTTTTAAAATTCCATGTTTATTCATATTTTTCAAAATATATGTACATAAAAAAAGGAAGATTTACAACAGGAAAAGATTGCCTTACATGCAACACAAATTCCAATAAACTCATGATGGGATCACACATGATTCTGGATCTAACTCAAGCCAGTCTTCTCAAGTCCAATTCCCAGCCACGCCTCAGGCTGCAGATGGGATCCCAAGAGACAACGCAAATGGAATGGATTAAACAAACATATTTTGCCTCTGGCAGCACTCAGTCCAGAAGACATACACCAAAAAATTTAAGACAATTAAAATGTCAAGTGCCACAGGGAGGATAAATGATAACCGGAAATCAATATTTCTCAGGAAGCTAATACTATTTAACACAACTTCACGATACTAAAACAAATACAAATAAGGAAGGGTTAGGTAGTCAGGCTTCATTTGTTTTTTTTCTTTTCTCTTTTTAAATAACTCAAAAAAGAAGCCACTAGTTTGTTCTCAAAAGTGCTGTGGAAAGAAAAGAGGGGGAAAAAAATCCACAGATAAATTTGAAATATTTTAGCAAATTGTATGTATGTTTTCCATTTCACGTTTCTACATTAGCAGTGGTATAACTCTCCAACATTTCCTTATTAAAAAAGAGAAAGAGGAAGTGACAATCCATGCTCCAAATATTAAAAATATATTTAGCTATCTGATCAAGACTTAATTTTTGGTAGCACAGGTGACACCAGAAATCACAAATTCAGTGCATGCCTGTATTTCCCCCTCAGCCAGAAACCACGTGGTGGAGAGGCCTTGTGCTTGCTGCTGCCGGGGGTGCGGCACCCAGGGGCCAGTGAAAAGTACCTGGAGATGGAGCAATGGGAAAGCGGCCCAAAGGGGTCATGGATCTTCAGCATCTAATGAGATCAGGGTGCTTTTGGCTTGTTCCCAAAGCTAAGACATCTCTGTGTTTATAGTTGGAGAGAGAGAGGGTTAGTGGAGTGGTTTTATAAATAAGATTAGTTATTACAGGTGTAAGTGAAGCCTCTAGGCAGGAGGCTATATGATTCAGTCAGTGCCATACTGCCTCCTTTTTACATCCAGCACCTGACCAGCATCCCATTCTCGATGGTTTCTAACTAACATAAAAATCTTTGCAACTGTTTAGATAAAACTGGGGGGGGAAAAAAAAAAAAAAAAAAGCCAAAGCTGACCATTAAAAAAGAAAGAGGGATAGGGTGGGGGAAGAAAAAAGGGTAAGAAGAGACTATACAGTTCAGGAAAAGTCCAAAATTATGGCAGAAATTAAAATGACTAGGAGAGGGGAGGGGCAGGCACCAAGAACAGCACCTAAAGCTAACAAATGGCTAAACTGGTTTATTTATATTCCCTCCCCATAATGTTCATAGGGGAGGAAAAAAAATGTAATTTTAAAAGCATCAAAACTAAAACAAATGCACACTGACCTTAGAAAATAAGATTTTGAATTCCATCATGATACCCTTTTTTCCTATAAAATTTACTTTTTTGCTTTGAACGATTTCTTCATGGTAGACTTGCCCTTGCCAGGCAATTTCACTTCCTTTCGCACACTGGCTGCAGGCTTCTTGGAAGAGCTACCACTAGGTTTCTTGATGACTGAGGGTGAAGGTCTGGCTTTCTTGGCAGGAGTTTTCGCTTTAGGAGGGGCTTTCTTGGGCAGGGGCCTCGGTTTCCCTCGCTGGGCAGCTGGGACTTTGGGTGCCAGCTTGGACCCTCTTTGCTTTATGGCTGCAGCCTTCCCTGGTGACTTGGCTGGGGTTTTCTTCTGCAACCTGTGAGAACCAAAGAGAGAAGGCAATCACTTATACTTGAGAGACTCACTTCACATGATGACGAGATACTTTGCCAGAAAAGAAACAGGACAGGTAAAATTACCTACATTAAGAAGAATATGGGTTATAACCTTTCACCTAAAATTGTATAAAAATTCAACCAATTCCGGAAGTCTACCTGTTTTTCTCAGAAAAACATGAAATTATTTTTCTTCAAATAACCTAACTACACACACACACACGGGTTGGACCAAAGAGCAATTAAACATTCAGCGTTTCACAAGTTTAGAGCCTCTAAATTCTCAGGAGAGGGTAAGTTCAAACGTCACACAGAGCACTTGAGAAGGATGCAGAGTTGCTGACAAGCTTCTCACAGCCTCTCCTCTCGCGGCCACTCTCAGCTCTACGAAGCATTTCCCACACACTCGCACCTTCTCTTCGGTGGTGGCTCTTCATCTTCAGAGTCTTCCTCTGATGAGTCATCTTCATCTTCATCTTCATCCTCATCTTTAGAATCATCTGGCTCTTTCTTTGGAAACAGAACTCCTGGGCTAGTAAAAAGAATATTAGATAAAGAGAAGTCCCATGGGGACAAGAAAAAGGATGTGAACCTAGATATGCTCTTTCCTGGACATTACCCACTTCCTCCCACACTCCCCAGTTAAGTCAGGTTAGGTTACAAATACCAGGGCACAATTTAACCTATTTTGAACACTCAAATGAAGTTACGACAAATCTATAAGTCTCAAACATAACTCATTCTCTACTTCCTTTCATTTAATAAAATTGACAATCACTTTAGTAAAGTTATTTAAACTCCTGATGTGTGTTCGGCACTGTATCAGCCATTGAACATATAGCAGTGAATGGTCCATACAGCAGTGAACAGTCTATACAGCAGTATATATTTTTTGCCCTTATGATACAAGACCTCATAAAGCCTGAATCTCTTCAAAGTTTTTGAGAAATTCAGCAAGAATTTTCTAACTTTTCTTTATCCTTAATGATAGAAAACTTGGTACCACTGATTAATAAATCTTTAAATATAACACTGTATGTACATGATTTTAAGAATTATATTTAAAGCTAAACATTTGAAAAATGTTCAAATACTGTATTCAAAAATTCAAATTCAAATACTATACATTCAATGAAGTAACACTTATGTTTATGCACCTAGAGAAGGAAATGGCAACCCACTCCAGTGTTCTGACCTGGGAAATCCCATGGACAGAGGACCCTGGCAGGCTAGTCCATGGGGCCACAAAGAGTCGGATATGACTGAGCTCCGTGCACGCAGCTCCTACACAGGAGGGTGTAGAACATGACTCAGCATGTTTATGCACAAAGAGCAATGTAAGAAAGCTACACACTATATGCCTGCCAAAATAGGTTTTAGTGTTAACTGTCATAGCACTTGACTGGAAATCAAAGTACAAAAAGGCAATAGCCTAGGTATACAAAAAAATGCCTTGTCCATAGGAGGTGCGCAATAAATTTTCTAGTTCAATGAAAAAATAAGGCATGTATGACAAATTTTCCAAAAAAATGTCCTTGTCTCTATAATGTCCTCTGCCTTCTCTAAGAAAAAGGCAGATTAGGATTCTTAGAAGTAGCCAATGCTCCCCCTACTTGGTACTGGACAATTAAAACAAATAATCATCTAATAACCTTCCCGTCATCATCATGTCCTTTATTTCTTATTAGCAGGAATGAACATGTTAACAACTGGCCAAGGGTCTCAAAGAACTCAATGCTTGATTTCAGAACACTTGGTAACAATGAGCTCCAGCAGGACAGGCCCAATCAATCCCCTGTTACTGTATGAAAACCTTCTGCTCTAAAATAATACTGCCTGAAGAAGTCTTTATTTTCAAGTACATTCAGTCCAGTGTAATGGTACTAAGGGCAAATAAGTGAAGCCACACCTGTAATCTGGAGTCAGATTTTTAAAAGTTGCAATGACCACTACTTCACATTATCAGTTGGGTGCTTACCTGGGATAATAGGGAAAACAGAGCTGGAAGGTGCCACTAAATCCTTTACCAGAGATCTGTTCCATCCACCCATTCTTTTCACATCTCTGCAGGGTTTTCTTCAACAGATGCACTGGACAAAAATTCAGAAATGAAGAAAGTATTTATTTGGATTTGATAATTCTCTCAACTACAATCTATTATACATTAATTTATTATGTACATTTATTACCCTGTCACATCCAGTATTCTGGCCTGAAGAAGTCCATGGACTGTACAGCCCATGGGACTGCAGAAAGTCGGACATGACTGCGCAGTTTTCCCATGCTAAATGAATCCTTTGTGGTCAGAGGGATTATTAACTGATTTACTCAATTACTATTAGTGCCCATAAATCTGGCAAGAATTACTTATAATGGGATGAGACTTCAGAGACCATTGTGTCAAATTCCTCACTGCGCAAAGTCAAACAACAGCCTAAGAGACTAATAACCTGCCCTACAGTTGCACGTAAATGGGTAACTGCTGACTTAAAAGTCAATTTCTATTTCTATTCATTTAAATATCTACTGAGTGCCTGTAAGTACTGATAAGCACTTAGGACAATGTCTGTAACATTAAATCATACATCGCATGAATCGGCAAATAGTTATAAAAACTGTATCACGGCTCCTAAAGGCCTCACCAGTCCTTACCTTTTACACAAAATCACAAAGCATTCCTTAATACATATTGCATATGTTAAAAGTCAACAAGTAAGACCTCGAAATTAAGTGTTTCATTTAAAACAATAAATTCTAGTTTGCATTTTCTGTTACTTAATTTTCATGCTCCTCACCCTACACCATTGTGCCTGCTCTCACAGTTTAGTGAGGAAATATATCTCACTAATCCATAAATGATAATGCTGCTACAGCAAGGTTTCTAACCTCAATCATTGCCTGACAGGGCAAATATGTCTACTAAAAAGTATTTTCTGTATAGGGGTTAAGTCAGTAACAAATCACATAAGCGTTTTAACCCACTGGTTTGGTTTCAGGCTGACAAAAGATGTTTTGGTAAACATTCAGAAGAAGGTAAAAATATACTTGAGTTGTTTTTTTTTTTTTGCCATGCCACATAGACTGTGGGAAAACCACATCCCCTGCATTGGAAGCTCAAAATCTTAACCACTTGTACTGCTGGGAAGTCCTACTTCAGAGGTGTTTTGAACCTAGAAATTTATCTCTATTACAATAAAAATTCGCATAAAAAAACCTTTACAGTAAAGTGAAATCAAATTCTAATCCTCAGCAGACACTATAAATTAAGGGTAAGTCTTGAGTATTTTCATTTGTCTTTTTGTAAATAGTAAATTTACAAAACGTTCCCTCTTGGTTTTCAGTCAGTAGCTATGCTATTCATTAACAGCATGATGTCTAAGGATATTCCCACAAGATAACTTCCCCACCTTCCCTGCATCCCCACTGAACGTGCTCAACTGTGAGTCTTACTTTGATAGTTAGAATTGGTCCCTGGGTGGTTCTCCAGGACATACTTCTTCAGAGCGGTGGTAGAACAGGTCTTCGGCTCATTCATGGCAGCAATGGCAGACAAGATTGCATATTCCATCAGGCTTCCACCAAGCAGGGGTTTCTCCCCTGATTTCTTCAGCTGTTTTCCAAGGAGGAAGAGAAAAGCATCAAGACAACACTCTCCCAAAGCAGCTCAAGACAAGACTCCTCTGCACCAGGTGGGTCGGAGTTCCTGCATTAGCACAGATATGTTTTACAATAAATTGTCAGGTTAGGGACTTTCTCTTCCCACTCATTAGGTAGTCAATCTAACTGAGGAGTCCCAACCCTCCTGTGGATATTTTCTCCTTCTATCTATCCCTCCATCCAACTGAAAATAGCAAAAGCCAACCTAACCCAAAGAGAATGACAGCTCTACTCCAAAAAGGAGGCTAACTGGTTATGTCCCCGACAAATTAACACTTTTGAGACTACTCCCTTTTTTCTGAACTTGAAAAATGTTAAGCATTTACAAAAATAATAGTCTTTTTAATCTTGTAAGGAAAACAGCAAAAAGTCTGACAAATATCTGGGGTGTAACAGAAAATTATACAGCATATTTCAAGGACAAAAGGCACCAGTGCCAACAAAGGTGGCACCAGTAAGCAAAAAGGTTAAAGAGCAAACTGAGGTATGGTCTACAATAGTGATCCTCAAAAGAAAGGTCCAAAACCCCCAAAGGGCTCCTGAGGCCCTTTCAGAGGATCTGCAAGGCTAAGACTGTTTTCATAATAGTACTAAGATGGGTTTGTCTTTTTCACTGTGCCGACATTTGCACTGATGGTGGAAAAACAATGAGCAAAACTATTACTTTACTACAAATCATGGTGGAGGCGCAGAAATGTACCAGTAGTTAGTGTGTTTTTTACTACTATATACTTAAGAAAAATAAAAGCTAGCTTCACATAGGAATGTCTTTGATATAAAAACGATTTTTATTAAATCTCAATCCAACATGTCTTTTTGATACTCTATGGGGCAAAATGAGAAGAATGTATAAGGCATGCCAGCTGCATGTGGAGGGATGATGATAGTCTCAAGGAAAATCACCTAGTGATTGAATTGTGAGCTGAATTAGCTCCATTTTTCATGGAATATCCTTTTTCATTGAAGGAACAATTAACAGATAATCTATGGTCATCCAGACTTGGGTATCTGGTAGACATTTTCTTGAAAATGAATTAAGTAAGCCTATCAACTCAAGGAAAACAACTAACAGTATTTGTTACCAAATGATAAATTTAACTTTTCAAGAGATAAATTGTGGAAAATCTGCACCTACCATTATAAGCACAATAATTTCCCAAAACTTAAATGTTCTGATGAGATCAGCAGGTGATATTAATGAATATAATTTTTGTTATTTTTGATGAAATATGTCAACATTTAAAAAATTTGCTTGATTCAGTGAACTACTATGTTTTCAAACGACTGTGTCATAAAATTACACTCAAAGGCAGATCAAAGAATTTAAGGTTATCGAGTACAAGGAGCTCACTAATATGGTTTCAGGCTTCATACTGCAACTTTAATGTAATTTAAGAAACACCACAAGATCAATTAACATAATATACTATATTAACAGAATTATGGACAAAAAGCATATGATCATCTCAAGAGTTTTAGAACATGTGAGAAACCCAACAACCATTCACCATAAACTTTCAACAAATTAGTAACAGAACTTTCTCAATCTGATAATAGGCATTTATGAAAAATCTACAGCTTTAATGGTGAAAAAATGAATGTTTTCCCTTTAAGATGGGTAACAAGACAAAGACATATATTCTCATCACTATACTAGATGTTCTATCCAGTGCACAGGCTTGGAGGGGAAAAAAAAAAAAGACATCCAGATTGGAAAGGAAGAAGTAAAATGGTCTTTGTTTGCAAATGACATTATTCTATGTAGAAAATCCTAGGGAATCCACCCCCAAAGTCCCAAGGAACCTACAAAAAACTCTAAACTAGTAAATGAGTTCAGCAGATTGTAGGATGTAAGAACAATAGACAAACCAAATGTATTTCTATTGGACAGCAGTGAGTACTTTCAAAAATGAAAATAAAGTTCCATTCACAATAGCATGGAAAAAGAACAAAATATTTAGGAATAAATTTAACAAAAGAGATGTAAGATCTATACACTGAAAACAAGCACTGCTGAGAGAAAAGATCTAAATAAACGATGAGAAAATGCTTGTCACTGGATTGGAAAACTCAACATTGGAAAGGCAGTGATTCCTTCTGGATTGGTCTATAGGTTCAATGCAATTTCTACCAAAACCTCAGGTGGATTTTTGTGATGAATGAATTGTAAAAACCATACGGAAATGCACAAGACCCAGAGCAGTCAAAGCAATTTTGAAAAAGAAAAGGTTAAGAGAGGATTTATATTTCCCAATTTTAAAACTTACTATAAAACTACAGTCATCGAGATAGTATGATTCTGACATGAAGATTCACATACAGATCAATGGAATAGAACTGAAGAGTCCAGAAAAAAACCCTTACACTCATGGGTCAATTACGTTTTGATAAGAGTGCCAAGGCAATTCAACAAGGAAGGGACAGTCTTTTCAATAAGTGGTATTGGGACAACTGGATGTCCACATGCAGAAACATGAATTTATATCCTTAGCACATATCATAAATCGATCACAGCTCTACATGTAAGAGTTAAAATCATAAACTCTCAAAAGGTAAGCAAATCTTGATTTCAAGCCAGGCAATGATTTATTAGATAAGTCATCAACAAACATTAACTTAGAAAAATGATCAACTGGATTGTACCAAAATTAAACACTTTTGTGCTTCAAAAGACACCATTAAGAAAGTGAAACCATGGGTCACAGAGTAGGAGAAAATATTTGCAAATCATGTATCTGAAGAGGAACTTGTATCTAGTTATATAACTCTTATAGAGCGGCTTAAATGGGGCTTCCCTGGTCTCTCAGAGGGTAAAGAACCTGCTTGCAATGTAGGAAACCTGAGTTTAATCCCTGGGTTGGGACGATCCCCTGGAGAAGGGAATGGCAACCCACTCCCATGGACAGAGGAGCCTGGCAGGCTACACAGTCCATGGGGTCACAAAGAGCTGGACCCAACTGGGCGACCAACACTTTGACTTTTACATATAACTCTTATAACTCAAGACAAGTAGCTCAATTCTAAAAATAAGCAAAGGATATGAAGAGACATTTTACCAAATAAGATAAATAAATGTCCCGTAAGTCCAAGAAAAAATGGTCAACATCAACAGTCTTAGGGATGTGCAAACTAAAACTACAATGAGAAACCGCTTTGTATCTACTAGTATGGGTATAATTTTAAAAAAGACAGTAGGAGAGTTGGCAGAGACAAGGAGAAGCTGGAACTCTTATACACACACTGCTGGCAGGAATGAAAAATGATGCAGCCACTTTGGCAGTTTCTTAAAATAAATTTACCATGTAGTCCAGGCAGTCCACACTCCTACTTTACCACAAGGGAAATAGAAACATATACCCACACAAAGGTCTGGACATAACTGTTCACAGGCAATATTAATCACAGTAGCTAAAAAGCAGAATAACTCAACTTGTGAATGGATAAAGTATGTCAGATTATGGAATACTATTTGCCAATGAAAGGAATGAAAGTATTGATATCTGCTGCAACATGGATAAAACAAAAAGTATTATGCTGAGTGGAAGGAGTCAGACACAGAAGAGCACACACTGCATGATTCTCTCTGTGTGAAAGGTGTAAGAAGGTAGATCTACCCAGGAAGCAGAGATGAGCAGGCTGGATAGGGATGGGAAGAGAGAGTGATGCAAACTGGCGCAGGAGTTTTTTGGGTGATGGAAATGCTCTAAAAGTGGACTGAAGTGAAAGGTGTACAACACTGTAAATTTACTAAATTTTACTGAATCAAATTGTACTATAAAATGATTATATCTTATAGTATACAAATCATACTTCAATGAAGCTATTACAAAAAAACTATCATTTGTTGAGCACTGGTATGCTATCAAAGAATAGTATTGACATCTGAAAATTATCCTAATTACTCCACATTTAAATACTCGGTGTAAGCTGGATTTTCTTCATAGATGTAACCCCAAATATATTAAAAACAGATGCTAGCTGTCTTCTATTAAGCTGACAGTAAAGACTTTCGTAAAAATGTTAAAAAATACTAATCTTCTCATTACAGGAAATGCAGTTTTCATAAAAAGGGTTATGTCAACATGTAACGGGTTTATTACTTTAGAAAATAATAAATAACTAAAAAGGTCCTCAGTTATATAATTTCTAATATGGTAAACATTAATATGTATAAGCCACATTAACACAAGCTCTTGGGGTCCTTAATAAATTAGAGTATAATGAGGTCCCAAAACCAAAACTTTTGAGAACTACTTCTCTACAACCAACCCTTTGAGCCTCTAACCTGGAATGTTCCAGAAGCACCTTTGCCAGTTATTTGTTCTAACTGGCCCCTCTCTACTGCTCTCTGCAGAGCATTCTTCAACAGCTGAGGCCTGCAGAGAAAACAGAAAATAGAGGTTAATACATCAATGAAGCAAAGATTTGGAAAAAACAGATCCAGGGTCATTCTAAACAACTAAAGTTCTATTCCTATTACACGTGTAGTACTTTGTTAAAGTGAACAATAAAATAATAAGTTGTTGGCACTCTTAATAAGTGGTATTCTTTTTTTCTTCAAGCAATAAGCTAAATTATTACAGAACCAGGTACCATACAAAACTATGTAGTGTATAGTGGAAGCAAAACTTTTGAGAGCTACCTCTCTAAAACCAAGCCTATGGAACCAATTTCCCACTTGTCAGAGCACTCCAAAAATCTCTTTACTACCATCAGTTTAGTTTAGTCAGACAATAGCAACACAACTTTGTAATCAAGCAAAGAAAGGGTATCTATAGTCCCATCTAATTTTGACATTCTCTTGAGGCAAAACTCCTAGATCTAAAATACACGCGCGCACACACATATACACATGTATACACACATCAACAAAACGAATCATTTTTTGCATTCCAGTTATCTAAAGTCAGCCTAATAAAATATAATTCTCTGAGAAAGAAAAGTTTTTTTTTTTTTTAAAGCATAGTATCTCTGCCTTTAAAGGGCTGTTGTTTAAACACACACACACACACACACACACACACACCCCGGCCCCCCCCGCCCAGGTCATCAAAATCAAATGGCAAGCATGAGGAAACTGTATTTCATTAAAAACATAAGAATAAAGTGTTGAAGCAAAAGCTGCTCTGTCAAGGGGCAATGGTCTGAGTGGTGGGTGGAGAATCTCAGGTGCAGGGAGAAATCAGTCAGGTTGACTCAGGGCTTAAAGGGGTCTGCGGTACACGACAGGACAAAACAGAAAGCTACAACCCAGGCTAATGACAGGACATCCGAAGAAACAGTTAATTGAAACCCAAAATGTTAGTGATGTGTTTTGCCACACCTCTGCAGAATTACTAGTATGGCCCTCAACCAGCAGAAAATCGTGAGACTTATTTGAAACTGATTACTTCCTAAGTTAAATTGATATCAACAACTTGGCAGCCCACTGAGGAGCAGAATAATGAGGGTCAAACTATTAGCACTTGACGTCCTTTACTGAGCTTCAATACTTTTCATTAGAAGAGAAATCTTAATTCTTTAATCAATAAACATTAGAGGCTGAGTTGATACTCGAATTATTGATTACATTATCCATATGATTGGAGAGGAAAAGGAGAGGAGATCTCATGTCCTAATTAACAGGATGCTAAAGAGGAGAAACCATGGGGCTTTCTTGGTGGTCCAGTGATTAAGACTCCAGCTTCCAATGCAGGGAGCACAGGTTCGATCCCTGGTCAGGGAACTAAGATCAAACATGCTGTGCAGTTTGGCCAAAAAAAAAGAGTAGAAACCATACTAAGAAATCATGTACACTGTGACACTCCAAATAAAGAAACTCCCTCCCCACCAAATCACAATCAAAATAATTCTAAGCCAGTGCTGTTCCATTCAGGACAAATATGATTTATATCACAGCCCAAAACATACTCAAAGTCATTCATCCCATAAATATTTACTGAGTATTTATTACGGTTATGCAGGATTTAACACTTAGACCCAGTCACTAAACTTAAAGAATTTAAGAGATGATGAAAACATAATTATGGCAAAGAATTATACAGGTCAGAGTTGAAGTATGTGCACAGAGCTTTGGGAACACAATTGAAGGAATGATTTAACTGTCAAATGACTTTTCTATTAGTTGCTCTGTAAGTTAGATTCCAACAGAGGATCACACAGCTTGAGTAACACACTGAAACCCTAGACTCTTGTATCAAATTAAATAACTCATCTGAGAAGAATCTTCTTAACCAAGGTTTAAATGCTCTAGGAATTGAGTTATCCGTTAAACTGGTTCCCTTAACATTTTGTTTCCTCAGCAATACCAATCATTACTCTGATATATACCTTACCCTGGGCCTTTAGCAATCTCAAGAGTTCTCTCACTCACACCTACCTTCAGGTAAACTGTGCTTATAGTAAGTGCTTCGAAACTTCTCAGGCCCCCCCTCTCTCATCACTGCTGTAACCTTGGTACGACCACCATTACCTCCCTCCTGGGCACCGTTCTGCTTTGTTTCCATAGTGCACACCACTATGGGTCATTAGATCTATAAAGGCGTCTTATATTACGTTACTCAACCGACAGGTGTCAGCTTCAAAGTCTTTCAAGGCCTGGTCCCATCTCTTGTTAGTCTAGAGCCAGTATGACACAGGTTTCTTTCCGTTCCCAAAAAAGAATGACAATTCTTGACTCTAAATTTTCTCATGAAGCTCCTTTAAAAATGCCTGCACCACTCCATCATCCGATCTAAATTCTACACATTCTTCTAGTGCCAGCTCAATGGGATGGGACACAACTGGATGGAGACCATTCAACTCCCATCTCTGTAACTTACTGTTAACTGCCAGGCACAACTCCCTTTTCCAAAAAATTCTACGAGATATATATCACATTTTGTATATGTGATATATTATATATATATCACATACATAGGATGGTGCTAAGTGTTGCTCTAAATGTTTCACATGTGTAGAATAAACAAGAGACAACCACCACCCAAAGAAATAGGTACTGCTACTGCCCACATTTTACAGAAACCAACCAAACTGATCACACGGAAGACAGCCTTGTCTAACTGAATGAGCCGTGCCACGTAGTAAAAGACGCTTGCTCCTTGGAAGAAAAGCTATAACCAACCTAGACAGCATATTAAAAAGCAAGAGACATTACTTTACTGACAAAGGTCCATTTAGTTAGTCAAAGCTATCGCTTTTCCAGTAGTCATGTAGGGATGTGAGAGAATTGGGCCATAAAGAAAGCTGAGCTCTGAAGAATCGATGCTTTTAAACTGTGGTGTTGGAGAAGACTCTTGAGAGTCCCTTGGACTGAAAGGAGATCAAACCAGTCAATCCTAAAGGAAATCAATCCAGAATATCCACTGGAAGGACTGACACTGAAACTCCCAATACTTTGGGCACCGGATTTAAGAAGTGACTCACTGGAAAAGACCGATGCTGGGAAAGATTGAAGGCAGGAGGAGATGGGGACAGCAGGGAATGAGATGGTCGGATGGCATCACTGACTCAACAGACACGAGTTTGACAAGCTCTAGGAGCTGGTGATGGACAGGGATGCCTTGCATGCTGTAGTCCATGGGTCACAAAGAGATGGACACGACTGAGCAACTGAACTAAACTGCTCATACTTTACTGAAGAGGAAACATTAAGTGACAGACAAATTAAGTCACTTCTTCAGGGTCACACAGTCAGGCAGTGCAAGAACCAGGTAATAAACATGGGCAGTCTGATTTCAGATTCTGCATTTTTACTATGGTAGGTCTGCACTTTCAGTATGTTAATGAACTGTCCAGCATAATAGAAAAAGCAAGGTTATAACCAAAAAATGAAATACAGTTCTGCTTTCACTGGTGAGCACCCAGGTAACTCAAGTTAAGACTTTTATCAGCAAAAATTGAGGTAGGAATACATATTTCTTAAGTCTATCTTGAAAATTACAGAAAACAATGTAAACAGAAGTGGTCTTTTTTTTTAAACATTTTTAAAAGAAGTGCCCACTTTTATTTATTTAAATTATTTGGATGTGCCATGAGGCATGTCAAATCTTAGTTCCCTGACCAGGGATCAAACCCATGCCCTGTGCTTGCTGTGGGAGCCCAGAGTCTTAACCACTGGACCTCCAGGGAAATCCCCAAAAGTGTTTTCAAAAGCCCTGTACAAATTTAAGGAGCTGTTTAGATCAAGGTTTTTTGTTTTTTTTTTTTTAAAATAAGATGATTAAACAAGTCTACACTGAGAAAAAAGAAAGCAATGCAGAGTGAATAGAAGTTAAGGGAGAGGGCAGTTCTGAATGTCAGGAATCCTGTAAACAAGAGAGTTATATCAATGTTAGATCAACTTTCTAAAAATGAATATGACAGAGTTACACTATACACAGGGTTAGATATTAAGATTTTATTTCTAATGTCATATGGCCGAGTGAGTGACTAAGTGAAGTCGCTCAGTTGTGTCTGTCTTTCCGACCCCGTGGACTGTCGCCCACCAAGCTCCTCCATCCATGGGATTCTCCAGGCAAGAATACTAGAGTGGGTTGCCATTTCCTTCTCCAGGGTATCTTCCCAACCCAGGTATCAAACCCAGGTCTCCGGCATTGCAGGCAGACGCTTTAACCTCTGAGCCACCAGCCGAATTACCTTTGAAAAACACCTTCTCAGAGGCCAACCCAAAGCCCATGTAAAGCTAACGTACCTAATTTTCCTGCAGGATTTCAAAAAAAATCGTTAAAAAAAAAAAAACTAGGTGACTTACATGTTTAAGTCACCTTAAGTAATTTTAAACATCAGAATCATATTTAGTATGGTGTGATGCTCATACCGTAAAAATTATGTTGGAATTTGTGTGTGTGTTCAGTTGCTCAGTCATGTCCGACTCTTTCCAACCCCAAGGATTGTAGCCCACCAGCCTCGTCTGNCCTTTAAAAATGCCTGCACCACTCCATCATCCGATCTAAATTCTACACATTCTTCTAGTGCCAGCTCAATGGGATGGGACACAACTGGATGGAGACCATTCAACTCCCATCTCTGTAACTTACTGTTAACTGCCAGGCACAACTCCCTTTTCCAAAAAATTCTACGAGATATATATCACATTTTGTATATGTGATATATTATATATATATCACATACATAGGATGGTGCTAAGTGTTGCTCTAAATGTTTCACATGTGTAGAATAAACAAGAGACAACCACCACCCAAAGAAATAGGTACTGCTACTGCCCACATTTTACAGAAACCAACCAAACTGATCACACGGAAGACAGCCTTGTCTAACTGAATGAGCCGTGCCACGTAGTAAAAGACGCTTGCTCCTTGGAAGAAAAGCTATAACCAACCTAGACAGCATATTAAAAAGCAAGAGACATTACTTTACTGACAAAGGTCCATTTAGTTAGTCAAAGCTATCGCTTTTCCAGTAGTCATGTAGGGATGTGAGAGAATTGGGCCATAAAGAAAGCTGAGCTCTGAAGAATCGATGCTTTTAAACTGTGGTGTTGGAGAAGACTCTTGAGAGTCCCTTGGACTGAAAGGAGATCAAACCAGTCAATCCTAAAGGAAATCAATCCAGAATATCCACTGGAAGGACTGACACTGAAACTCCCAATACTTTGGGCACCGGATTTAAGAAGTGACTCACTGGAAAAGACCGATGCTGGGAAAGATTGAAGGCAGGAGGAGATGGGGACAGCAGGGAATGAGATGGTCGGATGGCATCACTGACTCAACAGACACGAGTTTGACAAGCTCTAGGAGCTGGTGATGGACAGGGATGCCTTGCATGCTGTAGTCCATGGGTCACAAAGAGATGGACACGACTGAGCAACTGAACTAAACTGCTCATACTTTACTGAAGAGGAAACATTAAGTGACAGACAAATTAAGTCACTTCTTCAGGGTCACACAGTCAGGCAGTGCAACTACCAGGTAATAAACATGGGCAGTCTGATTTCAGATTCTGCATTTTTACTATGGTAGGTCTGCACTTTCAGTATGTTAATGAACTGTCCAGCATAATAGAAAAAGCAAGGTTATAACCAAAAAATGAAATACAGTTCTGCTTTCACTGGTGAGCACCCAGGTAACTCAAGTTAAGACTTTTATCAGCAAAAATTGAGGTAGGAATACATATTTCTTAAGTCTATCTTGAAAATTACAGAAAACAATGTAAACAGAAGTGGTCTTTTTTTTTAAACATTTTTAAAAGAAGTGCCCACTTTTATTTATTTAAATTATTTGGATGTGCCATGAGGCATGTCAAATCTTAGTTCCCTGACCAGGGATCAAACCCATGCCCTGTGCTTGCTGTGGGAGCCCAGAGTCTTAACCACTGGACCTCCAGGGAAATCCCCAAAAGTGTTTTCAAAAGCCCTGTACAAATTTAAGGAGCTGTTTAGATCAAGGTTTTTTGTTTTTTTTTTTTTAAAATAAGATGATTAAACAAGTCTACACTGAGAAAAAAGAAAGCAATGCAGAGTGAATAGAAGTTAAGGGAGAGGGCAGTTCTGAATGTCAGGAATCCTGTAAACAAGAGAGTTATATCAATGTTAGATCAACTTTCTAAAAATGAATATGACAGAGTTACACTATACACAGGGTTAGATATTAAGATTTTATTTCTAATGTCATATGGCCGAGTGAGTGACTAAGTGAAGTCGCTCAGTTGTGTCTGTCTTTCCGACCCCGTGGACTGTCGCCCACCAAGCTCCTCCATCCATGGGATTCTCCAGGCAAGAATACTAGAGTGGGTTGCCATTTCCTTCTCCAGGGTATCTTCCCAACCCAGGTATCAAACCCAGGTCTCCGGCATTGCAGGCAGACGCTTTAACCTCTGAGCCACCAGCCGAATTACCTTTGAAAAACACCTTCTCAGAGGCCAACCCAAAGCCCATGTAAAGCTAACGTACCTAATTTTCCTGCAGGATTTCAAAAAAAATCGTTAAAAAAAAAAAAACTAGGTGACTTACATGTTTAAGTCACCTTAAGTAATTTTAAACATCAGAATCATATTTAGTATGGTGTGATGCTCATACCGTAAAAATTATGTTGGAATTTGTGTGTGTGTTCAGTTGCTCAGTCATGTCCGACTCTTTCCAACCCCAAGGATTGTAGCCCACCAGCCTCGTCTGTCCATGGGATTGTCCAGGTAAGAAAGCTGGAGTGGGCTGCCATTTACTCCTCCAGGGGATTTTCCTGACCCAGGGATCAAACCTACGTCTCCTGCACTGGCAGGCAGATATTCTACACCACTGAGCTATCTGAGAAGTCCTATGCTGGAATTTAGACTAATGATACTAACATTAGCTATTCTAAGTGGTTTTAATATGTACAAAGGTTCCTAACAATCCTTGAGTTATACACTATTTACCGATGAAGAAACCAAAACACAAAGGAATAACTTTTTCAGAGATATAAAGCTAGAAAATGACAGCCTCAGGATTTAAACAAAGGTGTCTGGTTCCAAAATCTGCGCTCTTTACCACAATGCTCTACAACCTCCAATACATGGTAGCAGAAATTCATGTCTCATTTCATATACTCCAGGGCATACATTTCTTAAGTGAAATGGCCAGGTAAAGGGCCCGTATCAGCTCACTCATTCGACTTACATTTATTGAGCATGTACTCTGAGCTAGGCTTGGGGAAAATAGAGGTCAACAATTTAAAAACCCTGGCCTTTAGGAATCTGACATTTTAATGGGGGTAAACACGTAATTTTTTAACAAAGAGAGTAAACAAATAGTATACTAGAACAGGATGAACGCAATGGAGAAAAATAAGGCAGAGGTAGAATTCTCCACTCTGGGAGAGGAGGGAAAAGGTTGCAAACCTAAGTTAAGTGGTCCCATCGACCAAATGCAATGGGTGGACCATGTGTGGATATTGACTTGAAAAAATAAACTTATCATAAAAAGTCATTTTGGAGATAGACAACTGAGGACATTTGAACATGGTCTGGATACTGGATAATGTTTAAGGAATTATAATTTAGTTCAGAATTATATTAGTATCATGATTATGTTCTTTCTACATTTATGTGTATATTTGAAAACTTCCAAAATCAAATGTTTAAAAATAGTAAGATAGTCAATGCAAGCATGTGAAGTCTTACTCTAAGTTTTTAGAGTAAACACCTAAAGGAAGAGAAAGAATAAAGTGGATTATAGCAGAAAACCACCCAGGCAAAGGCAACAGCAAGTATGAAGTCTCTGAAGCCAGTAGGGCAGAGAAGGGGAGTAAGAGATTAGATCGGACATGTAATGCAAATGTAGCGTGGGCCATTCTAAAGACTCCATTTTTAAACTATTTAACTGTGAGGTGGTTAAGAAGCCACTGGAAGGTTTGAGTAGCAAGATGGTAACACCTAACTTACACTGTAAAGTCTCGCTCTCATAGCTATGTTAACAACAGACTGAAAGGGAGGGAGTACGAGAAAAGCAGGAGGCTATTGCTCTAACACAGCTAAGAGATGATGGTGGGCTTAGAAAAGACTGACAACAGTGGAAGTAATGAAGAGAGGTCTGTTTATGTATATATTTTAAAAACAAAGTCAGAATAACTGTTTAGAGAACAGTATACACCCAAGGTTTTTTTTACTTCAGAAGCTGGAAAGACGTTATTGCCATTAACTGAGATGCAGGAGGTACGGGAAGTGCAGGGCCTTTCTGGTGGCACAGGAGGGACAAGACTGGGGAAGAGGGGGATCATGAGTCTGGGTTTGGACACATCCAGTCAGATATACAAGTGGTGATAGCCAATAGGTATTTGTATAAATAAATGTGGGCCAGATTTATGTATCTATACACTAGTATTGTACAGGTGGTATTTAAAGCTTTGAGAATGAAAGAATTATTCACTCTGCAGGCATCATACCATGCCTATCAGACCTGAAGTTGTATTTGAGGGGCATAATCAGGGTTCTAAGAATGACAGGAAGCCTAAGATCTAACCCTGGGACATTCAGACACTAAGGAGGCAGGTGGGAAATCTGGAATCCTTAGGAGACCGACAAAGAATGAGAGGAAAAATCAGAAAGATGCAGTGTTCTGAAAAGCAAGTGAACGAAGTGTTTCATGTAGATGGGAGCCATCCACGGGGTCAAATGCTGGTATAGAGACTTGACCAGCAAGTAAGTATGTCATGGACTATGAACTGATTACTTCTATGATTCCCATCTCTTTGGTACTTTATGGATGGTTCTAGAGATTCTCATACTGAGTGAAGTAAGACAGACAAAGACTAACTGGCCACTCTGAGGACCACTGAGTGCTTTTCTGAACATGTGGCTTCTGAGTTGAAACCCCAACAATTCTAATTCTATACCTCAGTAATCCAAGGTAAACACTGGTACTAAACTACAACAGGACAATGTGCACCCAGTATAAAGACTGTCTGTTGAAAGGACTCTGGATTACAAACATAATTTCCCAGAAGTCAACACAGACCTTACACAAACATTCAAAACATAAACCTGGGGAACTACAAATTTAAATAAATTAATGTGTCTGCATGAATCCACAAGGACATGTGACAGTCTAAATAATCAGTCTAATAATGAAAATAAAAACAAAAATAAATGCTACCTAATTAAACTTAAAACAGCTCATGCAGTTCAATACAAAAAAAAAAAATCAAAAAATGAATGGAAGATCTAAATATACATTTCTGCAAAGAAGACATATAGGTAACCACCTATATGTTGCCTATGAAAAAATGCTCAACATTATTGATTATAGAGAAATGAAAATCAAAACTACAACGGGTTAACACCTTACTCTAGTCAGAATGGGCATCATCAAAAAACTACAAACAATAAATGCTGGAGAGGGTACGGAGAAAAAGGAACCCTCCTACACTGTTGGTGGGAATGTAAACTGATACAGCCTCTACCAAGGACAGTATGGAGGTTCGTTCCTTAAAAAACTGAAAACAGCTACCATATAATCAAGCAATCCCACTTCTGGGGATGTATCTGCAGAATATAGCAACTGGAAAAGATATGTTTACCTCAGCACTCACTACAGCACTACTCACAATAGCCAAGACATGGCGGCAACCTAAAGGTCTAGCAACAGAGTGGATAAAGACGTGGTCCATGTATACAGTGAGATATTCTTTAGCCATAAAAAGGGACAAAATAACACCATTTGCAGCAATATGAATGGACCTAGAGATTCTCATACTGAGTGAAGTAAGACAAAAACAAATATATGGTTATCACTTATATGTGGAATTAAAAAAAAAGGTTACAAATCAACTTATCTATAAAACTGAAACAGTTACAGAGTAGAAAATAAACATAGTGGGGGGGGCATAAATTGGAAGAATGGGATTGACATATACACACTACTATATATAAAATACATAACTAATAAGGACCTGTTGCATAACACAGAGAACTCTTTGTAATGGCCTACATGGCAAACAGAAGGGGAGAAATTGGAAAGAGTGACATTTTCTTGGGCTCCAAAATCACTGTGGTGACTGCAGCCATGAAATTCAAAGACATTTGCTCCTTGGAAGGAAAGCTATGACAAACCTAGACAGCATGTTACAAAGCAGAGACATTACTTTGTTGACAAAGGTCCGTCTAGTCAAAGTTATGGTTTTTCCATTAGTCATGAACAGATGTGTGAGTTGGACCATAAAGAAGGCTGAGTGCCAAAGAACAGATGCTTTCAAACTGTGTTGTTGGAAAAGACTCTTGACAGTCCCTTGGACAGCAAGGAGATCAAACTAGTCAATCCTAAAGGAAATCAGTCCTGATATTCATTGGAAGGACTGATGCTAACACTGACTGTTAGCATACTTACTGTCCAATACTTTGGCCACCTGATGCAAAGAGCCAACTCACTGGAAAAGACCCTGATGTTGGGAAAGACTGAGGGCAAGAGGACGAGGGGGCGTCAGAGGATCAGATGGTTAGATAGTATCATTGACTCGATGGACATCAATCTGAGCAAACTCCCAGAGACAGTGAAGGACTTTGGTGTGCTGCAGTCCATGGGGTTGCAAAGAGTTGGACATGACTTAGCAAAAGAACAACAACATAACAGATTAAGTTTGCTGTACACCTGAAACGAACACAACATTATAAATCAGTTATACTCCAATAAAAGCTTTTAAAAATTATCTGGAGTTATTAAATTTTCCAAACAGTGGTGACATTACGGTGGCAGCTTTTTAACAAATGAATTACTATAAAAGTTCTCTCAGAGTTTTACCTTAAATGTTTGAATGATGAAGATATTATGCTATCTCTATGCAGAAGTGCTACAGAAGCCTGAATTCTCCTATATTCTCGATTATAACTCTAAATAAACAATGAGCTACCAACCAGTTCATTCCCGTCAGCATGGCTACTGTCAAAAAACAAACACAAACAAACAAAAAAAATACCAGAAAATCAGTGTTGGTGAGGATATGGAGAAATCAAAACTCCTGTGGCCTGATGGTGGGAATGTAAAATGGTAATAGTCACTGTGGAGAACGATGTGGTGGTTCTTCACAAAATTAAAAATAAGATTATCATATCATCCAGAAATTCCACTTTTGGGTATTTGAAAACAGGGTCTCAAAGAGATATTAATACACCAAGGTTAACAGCAGCATTATTTCACAACAGTTAAAAACATAAAAGCAACCCAAATGTCCAATGACAGATGAATGGGTAGACAAAATGGAGAGAAAGTGTGTTTGTGTACGCATACACACAAATATTCATTCTTGAAATTCTGACACATGCAACAATATAGCTGAACTTTTAAGGACATTATGCTAAGTGAAATAAGCCAGTCACAAAATTATTGTACGATTCTATTTATATGAGGTAGGTACCTACAGCAGTCAAAAGCCATAGACAGAAAGTAGAATGCTGGTGGCCAGGGGTGCAGGACAAGGGGGAAAAGGAGTTCTTGTTCAGTGGGTACAGAGTTACAGCTTTATAAGACTGAAAAGAATGCTGGAGATGGGTGGTGCACTGGTAGCACATTATTAAATTGTTTAAGGGCACCAAACACTGTGCTCTTAAAAATGGCTAACAAGGTATACTTTATGTGTATTTTATCACAATAAAAAGTGAAAAAATTTAAGAACAAGCAGCTGAAAGGACATGGTTTAATGCTGAATATTCTAGCAGTTGACCATGAAAAGTTACTCTATGGTAGTTTTATGAAGGTCAACATGTGGCTTGAGTTTCATAAAGAAACTACATTCAGAGATATGGAAAGGAAAATATCATGAGACAAAGAAAGAAACCCACAAATAAAAGGTTTTATTCCTAGCTTACCTAGAAGTAATCTTAAATGAATATTTAATCTCTCTCCTTTCTCATGAACAAGGGGCTAAGGAAGTAACACAGACATGTGTGCTTTAAAGCCCAGGCCTCTGGCTTTTACCTGATGTCCACTCTAAGTTTGGGATAATACTGAGACACATATTTCCTGATGAGACTGTAGGAAGCTTCTTTAGGTTCACAAAGGCGAGTAAAGGCCAGTGGGAGGATATCCTCCAGTTTTACTTGCGGTTCTGGATCCACTGCAGAGCTCCTGTTCTGAAATGTAATATCAAATGATCATCATTACAGGTTCTAGTGCTTCTATATTCAACACAAGAGCTTTCCCTAGCTGACTGCCAAATCAACTAGCCAAAAGAAAAACTAACCCTTTTTAGCACATTCAAACAAATCACAGCACTATGGTGTAATGTCACTTGCATGGCAATTTCTTTTAGGTAAAAATCTCAAACTGGGACAGTTAAAAATATATATAAAACTATAAAAACAAAAATGTAGACGAACAGTCATGACTTCAATCATTGACTCAGAGGAAATACTGCATATTTCAGTTGTTGTATACCCTCTATACAACGTTCCATAAATGAATGTATGTGTCTGGGGGAAGGGTAGGGTAGTTAGTACCTACACTAAAGAAAAATTGCCTAGAGGTATAGTACTTTTAGGATCTAATGTTGGGTTAAAATGTACCTGTACGCCTCTTCTGGTTTAAAAGGTATTTTACAAAAAAGCAAAAAAATGTAACTCATATAGTTGCCCGTGATTCAATATAGGGCAGTTAGATGCACAGCCTCTGGCTAAATGATATGAGCAAATGATTATAACCTCTCCAGGCCTGCACAGAAATGCAGCTCCCTGACAAGAGCACAGGGAACACTCAGTAAACACTGTATCGTTTAGCAGCACCAACAGTAGTATTACAGCGCTTGAGCAAACTGGTATAGACTTCTTACCTTTCTGTTTTTGGATTTCTGAGGTGGTTTTCTCGACTTCTGGACCACCACAAAACTCCCAGAAGCACCTTTTCCTTTTACCTAAAATGAATTAACTTTAGTTGCAATAACCAGTATTTCTACTTTAAATGATTCTGGTACTCATATTGGTAACTTTAACTAGACTAAATTACAGGGCATGGTGATGTAAGAACTAATGTAACGTGCTGTTAAACTCTTCAGAGAAAAAAGAGTGGATGAGTCAAAAGACTTGGGATTGAACACTATTTATGGTATCATCTAGCTATTCAATACTAGACAACTCATAAACCCTCTCAGCTTTTGTTTCCTCATCTACAAAGTTGAGGAAGAATGAAAAATGCTATTGTGACAGCAGGTTAAACAGTCTACTACAAGCTTTCAAAAAAAAAAAGTTCCATGGAAGGAAGGACACAATCTTTTTGGAAAATGAGAAAACCTCTACCTTAAAAGGAAGACAGTTCCTTGGCAAAAGTTCAGAGCCTACTTAATCTCAGGCCACAGTGCTTCCCACAGTTTGTCCATTAGAGATTATGACTGCATAAGGGAAAAGTTATCTAATTTTAGACACTGCACATGATAATACGTGCAAGTCTTACCACATGTTTCCACAGTTTACAAATCACTGTCATAGAACTTCAGGTTAACCTGAGTCTTCCACTTTGGTTTTACTGACACCACTAGGAATACAGCAATCGAATGGCTTCAGCCTATAAACTTGTTGAAGCATCAAACTGAGGGCCAGCCTATGAGGCAAAATAGGTCACAAACCATATCTTCATGAAGATAAACATGAAGCTAGTTCATAACTCTGCTGACATACACTATGATACAGGTCTCTGGTTCTAATTATATTGGCTAGATAATTCTTTTTCTGCAATGGTTACTTTAAAGGCTATTTACACATTAGATTTACAACATTTGAGAAAGCTGGAATATAAGCTTCACAGCAGGAAACTGTTTTCCTCACTGATGGACCTCCAAGCACCTGGTACACAGGAGACAACTCAGCAACATATTTGTGAAATTAAGTACTCATTGACAGTTGTTTAGAGTTTAAATGGCTGAAGGGCACAGAACTCTGTATTCATCAAACCATGCAGAGAGGTTCAGAAAAAAGGCAACAAGACTCTGGGACTGCAGTGAACTAGATCCTCAAAACCATCTTTGCTGCTACCACGGGACCTCAGGAGTTACTTCATCCCTCTGGACTTCTGAAGAATGTGTAGACAAGAAAGTTCATTCTGGCAATGGCATTAGATCTTAAGTAATGTGGAGTTTAAAAAAAAAAAAAACAAAACTGAAGTACAGACGATTTATAATATTATATTGTACAGTTTCAGGTACATAAGTGATTTATATTTTTACATATTAAACTCGATTTAAAATTACTGTAAATATTGGCTATATTCATTATGATATACAAAGCATCCTCAAAGCTCTAAGCAGTACTTTGATGCACTATGCAAACTAATATGGATTTATGCCTGGAATCAATATTGGTTTTAGTATTATTCTCAATTCACTCAGGTTCTGATGCTTCCAAAAGCTTTAACAGATTTAGATACTAGTAAGTTAAGGTAAACCTATTTACAAAGCTAATTTATGATGATCACCAGTCTAGTCATAGAAGTTAGATTTTAAAACTAACAAACCTAAGACAAGAACAATGATCTTTTTTGGTGCTGCAACAACAGGCTAGCTCAACTCCACTTCTCACCTTTAGCACTACATAATCTTGAGCACAAGCAGCCTCCAAAGGAAATCCAATTAAAAGTACAGGCAGGGGTTTTCCCTTGTGGTCTGGTGGCTGAGACTCTGTGCTCCCAGTGCAGGGGATCCAGGCTTAATTCCTGGTCAAAGAACTGGATCCCACATGCCTCACCGATCTTGTATGTCACAACTGAGATGTGGTACAGCCAAATAAATAAATACTTAAAAAAAATTGTACAGGCAGCTAGAAAAAATTTACACTATCATATTGCTTCCGTTCTTTAGAATACTTATTAAAGCTAACTGGCACCAGTGACTCTGTGAAACCAGATTAAGCATAAGACCTTCATCATTATGTCAACTTATTTTAACTAACTCACAAAGCACAAAAAGCCCAAATGTTGCTATGTAAGCATTTATAGCTAATATATGCTTATGACAAAAAGCCATTTAATACCTGTTTGATAACACCTCTATTTAATTCTCTTTTCAGTGCCTGTTTAAGGAGGTAACCCCTTCTCTCCAGCTCCAAAGAAGGGTACTTATGGATGATATATTTTCGAATAGCAACCACAGACGCACCACTCTTCTGGAAGCATGCCTAGGAAACAGATTATTAAACAATACACATTAATTTAAAATAGATGTTTTTCATGTGTTTTCTGACACGTATGTTTTCAAAATAAATTATTTTGGAAGCGAACTTGATAATGGATGATAAAATGGCAGGAAAGAATAATATTTCTGGTAACTTCAGTTCATCATGACTGTGGAGAAATACAGAATTAGCAATATTTCTGTAACAATTTTAAATTGTTCAAAATAGCCAAAGAGAAGATACAACATGTGAACAATGTTCTGTGTTAATGAAGAAGCCATTCTAATACTATTCTGTACCTAGAAGACATCTTTAGCATGAAAGGAAGGAAACCAGGACATTCTATAGTGTGTAGGTTCAGATTTGGCCCACTTTACAGAATTAACTTTGGCTCACCAAAACCAGTATTTCTCTGCAGGCTTTGTGTCAATGCTAGCAGATAATATAAGCAAAGACAATCTGAATAAATGGCATAAAAGTGGGTTTACAAATGCAAAGCTTTAACGGGAGTTTTGGACAACAATGAGAGCATTCAACTGCTATTTCAAGTGCCCTCTTCCTTTCCCATTCTATTGCTCTATATTTCATCTGACTAATGTCCATGGAAGAATTAGCAGGTCATTAGGCCACAAAGGTAGCAATTTTTTTTTAAATGCTTTACATTTTGAAATACCCACGCAATATCTGTTGTCCACCAATTTTGTGCAGCTGTTACCTATAAATTGACCATAGAATTTAGTAACTGTTATTGGATAAAGACCTGGGTGAAAGCTTATGTACTGACAGTAAAGAAAGATGTCACAGACAAATGGACCAGAAAAGACTGTATAACACAAAACAGGTTAATACGGACTGTGTTAACAAGGACCGTCTGCCCCAAGCAAATGTCTCCAACCCATTACAACCGAGTTAAGTTTACGCCTGATCTTACAAGAGAACACAAAGTAAAGAATATCAAGCAGAAAAGAATATTAAGGCTACAACAATCCCCTGCTCCACCAAACTGATAATAAGATGAAAATACATACCATCTATTTGATAATGATTTAATTCAGAAAAAGGTATCAGTGATCTGAAATTATAATTTGTTACACTGCATGGAATACACATGTTCCATTGGATAAGATCTTACAGAGAAACACAAATGAACATTTTGGTCAACCCAACATATACCTTTCATTTATGTAAATATGCATAATCATATTTAAACTATTCTTTAGAACTACATATACTCTTTCACTGTTTTATTATTTTAAAATTTTAGCCTCTTCTTCACCTTCACTATAATCTTGCTTCAAACCTGAGTAATCACAGCTCAGCTTGCTCAGTGAGTGAAAGTCTTAATCCTGTCTGACTCTTTGCTACCCCATGGACTGCTAGCCTCCTCCGCTTATCCCCTCGGGGGGATTCTCCTGGTGGGATTCTCCAGGCAAGCATACTAGAGTGGGTTGCTATGCCCTCCCTCCAGGGGATCTTCCCAACTGAGGGATTGAACCCAGGTCTGCCAAATTGCAGGCTGATTCTTTACCTTCTGCGCCACCAGGGAAGCCCGAAGTGGGTAGCCTATCTCTTCTCCAGAGGATCTTTCTGACCCAGGAATTGAACTGGGGTCTCCTGAATTGGAGGCAGATTCTTTACCAGCTGAGCTACCAGGGAAACCCAATCACAAAGTGAAATCCTTAAAAAAAGGCTACACAAAAAACAGAGTTCTCACTATAGTCAAGCTATCTAAACCAAGGAAGTTTTCCTAATGAGTTGAGAGTAATCTTGAAGGAATGCAGGGAAAGGGTGGAATGTAAACTCCCAGTTTCTATGTCAGTGCTGTCTTCTCAAATTCTAAGCATGATCAGTAGGCTCCGCTTTCCTACTTGTATCACTTTCTGTTAAGTTCACCTAAAGCCTTCTCTCCCCAATTCTGATTCAGATCCTAGCAAAAGGAAATCAGAGAGTCTATGGCTTCTGTTTTAACTACTCTTGCCATGTGACCACGTAAAATAAACACAACAATATTAGCCAGAAAAATTTACACACAAAAAGGCAAGGTCAGACAAGATGATTCCCTTAAAATAGGAAAACAGTATCTAATGATCACACAAGCTAATGAAAGTTAGTGAATTATAGTAAAGTTATAAAGCTATGGAAGGAGGATAGTTTTTCCAAGTATTTTGGAATGACTAGGTGATGAAACCAAGTATTGAGGTTTCTAAAAGTTTCCTCTGAGTTTTCCTGTAAGTTTTCTAAAAGTTTCTGTAAGTTTTCAGGTGTGAAAGATAACCAACTACTAATGTTAGACATAAGCTCTGAAAATGAACCTAAGGATAGTATGCTGCTGTTGTTTATTTGCTCAGTTGTGGCCAATTCTTTTGCAACCCCTTGGACTGTAGCCTGCCAGGCTCCTTTCCATGGGATTTCCCAGGCAAGAATACTGGATTAGGTTGTCATTTCCTTCTCCAGGGGATCTTCCTGACCTAGGGATCGAATCCCCATCTCCTGCACTGTAGGCAGATTCTTTAGCACTGAGCCACTGGGGAAACTGTAAAGACAGTATACATTTTTAAAATAAAAATTTTCTCAATGTTACCCTGAGTAATAATTAGATTTCATAAAGGCAAGGACTCTGTTTGTCTTATTCTATGCTGTATCACTAGTAGGATTACCTGATACAGAGAAACTAGTCCATAACGGTGTGTTGAATGAATTAACATGTTTAACTTTCAAATAAAAACTACACTTAAAAGAAACTCGGTTAAAAAAAAAAAAACAAAACTAAAAGCTAAAAATACTTGCTATAGCAAATCTGAGTTATTAAAAAAATTAACAGTGCTCACCAAATGTGATATTATAAAAACATGAACTTAGCAATGGCTCTCTTCTATTTAGATCTCTTTTAGGAAGCAGAGCAAGATTTCTGATGTCTGCACAGGAATATGCCATTTTCAAATACGCAAGAGACAAACAGAATAAATCTATGATGAACTGCTTGAAATAAAAACTTGCCTTAATGGCCTCAGTTAGGATTGCATCCATCTTGGGACGTGGGGAGGAAGCCATCGGTGTTTGTTTCTGGGCCCTGGCTAGCTGGCTGGCAGAAAGGGTAGCCCAGGAAGGTATTGTTTTTTTCACTTTCTTCTCCTTTTCTTTAGACTGATCTTTCTCACTTTAAAACAAAGAATCGTTATTATGCAAGATAAACTTCAGAAAGAAGCATAAAGTCAGAAAGAAGAACAGACTGGCGAGAAGGAAAATCGACGTCCACTCATTCCCACGCTGAAGTGATGCGTAAAGCAAGCGCTTCACAAAACAGAGCATTTTTTTTTTAATTGGGTACTATAAATGAACCAAAAAGGTGCGTTCTCTCAGGTGCACACAGGAGAGAGAACTAGCATGAAGGGCCAGTACATAAAAGAAACGAAAATTTTAAAATGTATTCCAGTAACAACTACAACAGATGCAATTCAGTACAGTGCAAAGAACTCAAGCTCTGAAGTCAGAAAACCTGGGCTTGAGTCTTAGCTCTAACATTTACTAGTTACGTGATCTTACCAAGTGACCTGAGCCTCAGTCTCCTCAGCTTAAAACAGAAACAAGGTACGAAATACTTCACAAGGTGCTTCAAGAAACAAAATACTTCACAAGGTGCTTCAAGAAATTATGAGATTATGTTTATAAAAAGTTTTGTAAATCTCAGAGCATTATACAAATTTTATTCTAAGTAATAATAAAAACATCCCATGCACCTAAAATACAGGGTGGCTGCTAAAAATTCCACAAACATTTACAAATACCTATGATACTGGGATGAAGGATGAGAATTCCACCTAGAAGGCATAGTTATTTTTAAGTCATTCTTTTATTTTAAAAGTAATTCCTAAGTGTTCTCACCAATTATGAAAAGAAAAGATTGAAATGCTACCAGCTCTCCTGCAAAAAATAATTTTAATTAAAAAAGAATCACCGTTACACTGTAGATTATTGAGAGCAAATTCTGCTTTCAGATTCTCAAAGTCACCCTCCAATTGAACACTTCATCAAATATATACAGAGTTTTAGGTCACTCTAGCAATGTCCTGGTATAGATTAACGCTAACATAAACATGTAAAAATAACTCATGCCTGGCACAGGGGGAGAAATAAAATGATGAAGTATCTGCCAGGTCAGACTTTTAAAGTCACACTTCATTTCTTACTGAAAAATGGGTTCTGAAGCAGAGAAGAATGAATTAGAATACATTAGTCAAACCATTGTTCTAACTACTACAAATTCTAATAGGCCATACAACTACATCATAAGCCTATTTCAAAAGATAATTCCCCAAAAGTAAATCTAAATATCATGTATCCAGTATAAATTAACATTATACCACTTAAAAAAAAAATCTGATCTCTACTCTTTTTATATAGTCTTCAATTATAAAAAGCAAGAAGGCTTAAGTCCTTACTCCTTTTTGGTTTCCTCAGAAGGCTTGTTTTCTTCCTTCTCTTCATTCTCAGGCTGCCCCTTTGGCTGCTCTGTCTCACCAGATGTAGCAGGTGGAGTTTCATTCTCTTGTTCCTCTGCAGTAGAGATAGATTCCTCTGAACTTGCATCTGGTTCTTAAAATAAGCCAGTAAAACAGGTGAGTAGAACTGCATCAAGTAAATACATTAGAGCCTGAGTCAATAAAAGGATAAAAGGTCATCTCTTTAAACAGGTTAAGTCAAATGTGCCAAGTAACAGTTGTATTCTAAAATGAGTAAATGTCTACGAGTACAGTTTTTTCCTTCCTATCACTCAAATTGTCTATATAATGGGTTGCCGATTCAAACCATTATGTGAGAAAAGGAAAAGGATCAGGAAATTACACAGCAAGTGAAACTCTTTTATCCCAAATCGAATCTGTTGATTGTTCTACTCCATAATATTAAGGATAAGACTCATAATTAAGAAATTAGCCATTTCATAGTTGAACACGTTATTAGTAAGGGAATAAATAATAAAAAATTGAAATGAAATTTTCAAGTCAAATGATTGGGCAAGGGTAGAAATATGAGTAGGGGAATACCGAGGTCTGCAGTTGCCTGTCAGTCTTTTCTCAGGAGGTCTCTTTGAGCAGCTATTATGAAACACAGAATCCCAGGAAATGATTAATGAAGACTATGAAGAATGTCAGGGGCCAAAATCACGCAAAAAGAAAAAAAGGATATGCTTGAAGAGTTTGGTCATTTAAATTATGTGAACTCATTACTGGCACAATGAAGACCTCTTTGGGGCCCTCACATAAATATTTCCTTCTCTAGTGGGTCTTCCCGACCCAGGGAGCGAACCCAAGTCTCCTGCATTGGCAGGTGGATTCTGGGCCACCAGTGAAGCCCAAATTTCAGGATAGTCAATTGTAATTTGTAAATCATCCTGGATTATGCTCTTCAACAAGACATGCAGATAAGCCAAAAATTCTCCTACATATGTTCAGCCAAAATCAAGGCCCTAGGATCAGATGTATCTGGATTCAATTTCAGAGTTTCAACGTTCTAGTTCACATTATCTTTTGGCAAATTCTTTGACACTTCTGAGTACTCTTCCCTCACAGAGCTGTTATAAACACTGTATAAAACGGTTTAGGGAAAACCTGTAGGCCAGCACTTGTATACTATGATTCCCATCCTCCTTTGGCCTCTTCTGCTGCTTCTATAGCTGTTTGGCAAATATTAAGGCTAGAACTTTACTACAACAATGGTATCTGGTGACACAAAGAACTACAAAATATATTTTTTTAATCTTGATGCACCTTTTACTGCCCTTTGTCTCAACTATTTGGCCTGCCTAACTGTCCCACCGAACTGGCTGTGTAACAACTGTCATGGTTACTGATTTTTACATTGCCTTACTTTCAAAAAATGGAAGAGCTAAGAGTGTTTATTGAGCTTTCTCAAATGGTAAAGAATCAGCCTGCAATGCAGGAGACCTGGGTTTGACCCCTGGGTGGGGACAACCCACTCCAGTATTCCTGCCTGGAGAACTCCATGATAGAGGAGTCTGGCCGGCTACAGTCCATGGGGTCACCAAGAGTCAGACACAATTGGGCAACTAACACTTTCACCGTAACAAAAGAGCTACAAATTAAATTTCACTTTATTTTCTCTTAAAAGTTTATGGTTTAATAAAGGTTCAGGCGCTCAGCTGATAATGAGTGTATATTACATATGAGACATTTCCAACTCATTAAACTATTCTATATTTTCAGATTTATAAAATCTAAAACATGACTGAAGTCCAATCATTTTCATACATAAATACTATATAAAAGGATAGAGGTAAGACAGATAAACAGAACTTGTGAAATCTATTATTGGTCCTTTATAAATTCTTGGTTGACTTTCTTAATACCTCTTACATCTGAACACTTGTGTATTCTGAAAACTCATGTTATCAGTGACTTCAGCTGGCTGTTAAATGTAGATTAAGGTAGGCCATCAAGTGGTTTATCCCAGTGCTGGACAAAATAACCTTCCCTCCAACTCACCAGCAACTATTTTTTTTAATATGCTAATTCTCTTGTCTCCTCACTGCCTTAGGCCAGAGTACCCAAGATGCTTATAGTATTCATTTGAGGATTCTGAGCCAAAACTCGGGCTTAGCTGGAAAAGAGTCTATCTCTAGTGCACCAGTGGTAAAGGCAACAAGGGTGCATGGTTTCTTTTATTCATGATATATGCTGGTCAGCAAATATTCGGTTCTAAAAGTTGTAACAGGGGCAGCACCATGTGCTCAACCCTGGCAGAGAAAAGAGAGAAAAAGGTCACGAAAAGAACAAGAAAAGCAGTTACACGTGAAGAAGTGGTCAGAGATGCCACAAAGGAGCACAAATACTCCGGATCGATAGTTCTACCTTTTCCTCCATTCACTATGTTCCCAGCTCTATCTGGCCAATCTTCTCTCCACCAACACCAAAGTTACAAACCCACACTTTAATCACCCATTTGCTCCCTTATGGCCTCCGCGTGACTTCTGGCTGAGCCTTCCACCCAGTCTTCCTCCCCAGGACACTGTATGCCCAGAAGCTATGCTTTTGACCATTTCTGTTCTCTCCAACCATCTTTCTATTTTTAATTCCAAGAACATGAAATTTTTGCCTTCTAAAAATCTTCAGAGACAAGATGAGATTCTTTCTTTGCCCAGAAGGTCCAGAAATGACATACCAACTGGTACCACTTCTCTAAATGCTTCCTACAAACACTTAAGTTCAAGGGAATTTATGGGACACTCTAACCTGGAGCAAAAACGCTGGCCCTTTTAAGCTGTCCACTGCTTTACTTTACCTGGCTTTTCTTCTGCTCCTTCAGCAAGCTTGCTCTTGGGAGGAGTTTCCCGGGTAGAATTCACAGCTCGACGAATTGGCATGGTGTTATCTTCTACCTTCTAAGAAAAGAAATGGCCATAATCACACATGCAAAAACAATTTATCTCTCCTTTCTTTCTCAAGGGGGGCTAACTAGGTGTCAGAAGACGTAGGAGAATTCTTCAAGTCGACTCCAGGATCTGATGCAAATTACTTTTTAACAAGTTTTTTTGAAATAAAAATATGATTCTTAAGTAGTTTTCAAAATATTTTATTTTAGCTTGAATTTCAAATAGAAATAAGTAATTATAGTTGATTTGAAATAAATTTAGAAGTTTGGAGGTTTTCTCAGGAGTTTGAGGGGTAAGGGAAGATGAAAAGAACTTTGTATCTATTTTTTTAGATTCATAACCCAGACTCCCCAAAGCAGAGGAAGGAACAGGTACCAAGAAGGACCCGGCAGGGCCTGAAGTCAGGGACTGATCCAAGAGTGAGCTTCAAGAATGTGTCAGCCCCTACCTCACCTAACTTGTCCGCGTGGATCAGCTGAGCTCCTACTATAAGTGGGAGTGCCTTAGGATGGACGAGTTCACCTTGAGACGTATCAGTCGCCATTTAAAATAATTTCTAGGCCCGAGTACAGGTTACACTCTGAAGCCTCTGCTGTTAACCACAAGGATTTTTCCTAATGGTTTCAGTGTGAAGCATCAACCTAAAGCACAGAAAAGACCTGGTGTGAAGATTATAGAAACAAAACTAAACTAAAACGTCTAAATTTAATATACATCCAAAGGGGGGAAAATTCACTATAAAACTTATAGTTAAACGACAGATGACTTGGTCAGTTATCATTCAGAAAGATAAAAATTACTATCAAAATACAGACTGTGTAAAGCAGCGACTAAGACAAACGCATAAGCCACAGCAGGTGTTGCACCTTCCACATGAACAAAGGCAGCCAGGACAAGAAAGCTCGCAAAGAACTAACCCCATCCTGTCTCCTCCTACTATCAGGAGCTCAGAGTAGACTAAAAAGACCCAGAAAAGTTTCGTCTATGTTTACTCAAAGATCATTTTACTGAAGAGAGAAATGTTGTTAATGTTCTCAAAGGGGTCAGGAAACTTAACTGCAAACTTAACTCCATCTCCATCAGAGAAGTTATACAAGGACAAAAATACTGCTGAAGAACATGACAGGCCAAAAGCCTCCAGATTCAGAAAAGCAAATTCAGACCATCACCTAGGAGATTAAGCATGTTCTAAGACCTTGTCATTATTTTTAATGTAAGAACAAAATTAAATATTGAAAAATAAAATCTATGTAAGATCACTCAAATTTACTTAATAGCTTAATACACCCTCTGCTTCCCCTATCTCATCTGAGAATCAAGGACACTTTATAATAAAAATTTCCCCCAAAGAAAAGAAAATGATCAGTTAGATGTTTAGATCATTGTGCTAGTGAATATTAATGAAGAACTGGGCAAGAGGAGACTAGTTATTCAACTTCTGTTTTAAGCTCTAAACTTGCCTAGGAATTTAAGAGCTTTCAATTTGTCAAGTACTAGTTATTAACTGTTACAACTTAAAACGCTCATATAGAAATTTATGTCAAAAACTATAAAACACAGAAATAAAAACAGTTGTTTTTTGGGGGCTTTGTGACAACCTAGAGGGGTGGATGGGGTGGGAGGTGGCAGGGGAAGCTCAAGAGGGAGGGAACATATGCATACCTATGGCTGATCCATGTTGATGTACGGCAGAAACCAACACAATATTGCAATTATCCTTTAATTAAAAATAAATAAATTTAATAAAAAATAAATATACTTGCAAAAAAATTTTTATTTTCTAATCTGTGGGCTTAAGGGCATTATTTAGGTTTGTGAAAGCTAAAAGTCTACCTTGGAAAAACTTCAATACATAAACTTGCTTACTCATCCAACTAGCACTTGCACAGTAATATATTTTCCTTGATAGAAAAAAAAAAAAAACCCACAAATCTGATGATACTTTTACATGTAAATACCATTCAGAAGCACAACTTCACCATCAGGTTTTTCTTGGTAAAGTGATAACTGCTAATTCCTCTTTCTTAACCCATGATAATACTAGCTAGGCTGAAAATGACACTGTGAAATTAACAAAACCTTCAGGAGTCTATTTTTATAGACTATCTTTTAAAAGAATATAATATGTTCTCCCTGTAAATAAAACACTAAAAAAAGTCAAAATCTTTCCAGTCAACTCGATATTTACTAATTATTCAAAATTAAAACAAGTTTTAGAAAGGGAGTGGGGGTGCAAAGAAGTTATTCTCAATGCCAAAATGATAAAATTGACTAAAACCAAGGCAACAAGTACATGGTCCATAGACACCCGACATCACTGACCCGAGGACAAGAATATCAGTTTAAATTAGGTCAGGTAAGAAGTATGCCCAGGTTGGAATAACTGAAAAATAAGTTGGTTTGCCAAGATTCCTGGATGCATCCACCACAATAACAGATGCAGACACTCTCGTGCTTCCACCCCTCCGCCGCTCTCCTCTCTCTCGCCTCCACTCAGATCTTTTGGTCCTCAGTGTGTGTTCTGCGCATGCTGTGACATTCTTTCCCTAGACATCTCAATCAGGTTCAGTACAGTGTCACCCCCTCAGAAAGCCCTCCCATCCTTCTTTTTCTTCTTCAGGTTTCTTCACAGCATTTAACACCGCTTGTAACTCAATATATGTCTATTTGCTTGTTTATTATGTGTCCCTCCCAGCAGAATGTAAGTACTACAAGGGCTAGAACTAATTCGTCACCGCATTCCCAGTACCTAGAAGCATGCCCAACATATAGTGGGTGCAGCATCAATACTGGGGGTAGGGCTTCCCTGGTGGTCCAGTGGTTAAGAATCTGCCCTGCAATGCAAGAACACTGGTTTGACCCCTAGTCCTGGAAGATCCCACATGCTGCAGGGCAACTAAGCCACGACTACTGAGTCCACATGCCTAGAACCAGTGCTCCACGACAAGAGAAGTCACCACAATGAGAAAGCCCGCACCCAGCAACAAAAATCCTGTGCAGCCAAAAAAAAAAAACCCAAAAAACCTGAGGGGCAAATGTTGAATGAACAATGACACCTGGCAGTACTTATTTCTATGTTCAACACGTGTGAAAAACACTTAAAAAATAAAAATTTAAAACAATATAAACATTAAGAAATGTTTGCCTCAGCTCTGAGTTTCCTTAATAAAGGTCATGTAACTTAAGGCTCTCTTTATAATAGGTTGGTTAATGACTTATTTCCTCAGTTCATGGTTCATCACACAGCTGACAAAACTATCTGGATGGTTAACCTACAACTGCCTTAACAAGTATCTATTTAACCGTTGATGCTGCGCTTCTGAATGATCAGACTTTTAAGACTGCCACACTTGTTCCCCAACAGGGATCTTATCTGGCTGGTTCACTGCCCTATACTTCCTGCCCCAAGAAACACACTAGGCTCCAAACAGGTGCTCTACAAATATTTGTTAAAGTGAAAGAATAAACGAAACCTGAAGTTTTTCATCTGGGTTCTTACATGTGACAAACCAATCTCAGTTTACCTGTGGTGTGTGTGGACTTCCTGTGGTCATTAATCTGTTTTTGTTTTCTAAGTATAATGTCAGATGAACAATACAAAATCTGCTTTTGTCAAGAGAAGTGCTAAGCTGTTTAAATACAGGCAATAAAGAAAAGGTTGTAAAAGTAGAAAGTCCATAAATTCAGAGTTTTAACTTACTCTCTCTGCCTTAAGAGCAAGCACTAGAAAAATAAGCAGGAGTTCAACAATGTATTTCAGTTTTCTGATATCCTTGAAAACACGCATTTTAGAGAAAGTACTATTATTTCATATTTTACCATAAAACGTCTGCCAATACCTTACATATTATAATCTCATTAGCCTTGCACTGATTACACTAAATTGTTCCCTATCTAAAGTCTCTGACTATATTCAGACTTACCGAGTAATGTCACAAAACGTACGCCTATAGTTTGCTGGAAACTTTTTTTTCCACTTTTATATTTCAAATAAATCAGTATTACTTAATTAGTATCTGTCTCGGACACAGATGCTATGGACACTATGGGTACCTCCTCCTAAGATAAGGACAATCTAACTGGCTGAAGGGTGAGCGTTTTCATCTATACACGAGGAGTTCAGGAGCTTCCTCCAACTTCTCGCCCTCAATCTTCCAATTCGACAAGGCCAAAAATATCCTCTAAAAATGTTACTTCTACTCTGAAACATGCTGCACTAAATTTTCTGAGAAGAGCAATGAAATTTTAAAACTTCGTAACCAGCTTCACATCTATACCAGATTAAACAAATCTTCCAAAGTCAAACTAGCCACCTCTAGCTTCACTCTAAGACAAGTCAGCTTGTCCGTGAAGCCCCAGGGGAATTCCCAGCTGCACTTCGAACCAGATCGTCACTTTTCAATGTAACGTAAGGTCAGGAAGCACAACCACAGAAAGAAAAGGTACACATTTAAAGAGGGGTCAAGTTCACCTTGGCCGTCCTCTGTGCGGGGGGACTGTCCCTCAGAGGTGTTTCGATCGTAGTCGTGGCCGACTCTTTCAGACCCCATGGATTGCAGCCCACCAGGCTCCACTGTTCAGGAGATTTTCCAAACAAGGATACTGGAGTGGGTTGCCATTTCCTTCTCCAAGCGATCTTCCCGACCCAGGGATCGAACCCCGGTCTCCTGCACTGCAGGCAGATTCTTTACCAACTGAGCTACAAGGGNCAGGGAGGCCTGGCGTGCTGCGATTCATGGGGTCGCAAAGAGTCGGACACGAATGAGAGACTGAACTGAGCTGAACTGAAAAACACTCTTGATTTGCCAAACTTAACTAAAAATCAAAATATATCGTGTTGGCAGTGTAATAGAAAGCCAATTTGCCAACGGTACTATTTTCTCCCTCTACAACTGCTTTGTGACTCTAAGGGCAAATCTTACTTGCAGGAAGATGAGGGGAACCAGGCCTGTGATGGTGGCAGGAGATTAAGTGACAGTCAGATCAGTGACAACAAGGGTGGTAGACTATCATGGTTTACCTGCCACGAGGAGGTTGAGTTGGTGTGAGGCAAGACCTTCAGTTTTTAAACCAGGCAAGTCCCACCCAGCAAAATGAGTTGGTCACCAAAACACATCTTTCCTTCATGGTTATGGGGAAGTTTGAGAGCGTTTCTTTAAAGAGAGAGATTTCCCCTCCAATAAAACCCAGTAATTTAAAGGAAAAGATGAATGAAAATTTGTGATGGGAGACAAAAGATATTTTTTAAAGAATCATTAAGTTGGACCCATTTGTTACAAAACAAAACTGAACTCCCAAAAAAATGGTGATGGAAAGGATCTTTCCCTGTTATAAAACAAAGTGAAACTGCACAGTAGTGAGAAAATGAAGATTTTTCAAAAAGGGAAAATACCATAAAACATTGGCCTTGAATATTCCTGAAATACTTGCAGCAAGGTTGTCAAAGTTTCAACCCGAAGTTTGGAAAGAGCAGCATATCAAGATTCAAGATTGAGACTCAGATTGTTAGTTCAACTTTTAAAATTTAAATTTTGACTTATCAGTGATGTCTTTCTTTTTCCCAACAGAAAAATCATTTTGACCAAAAAGGCATAAATTTCAGATATTCAAACTGACATTTTTGTGTCTCTGCTTTACACTCTACTTGAATGAGTCTATGATAATTTTTAAAATCCTGAAATTTAGTCTAACCAGCTAGTATAGCTGTCTCTTTATCCAAAGTAGTCAGCATCTCCTACATTAGGAACAAGGGCAGAACAGTATATGACATAATACACATTTTTTCCAGAATGTATTTTTAAGAACTTGGTATTTTTAGTAGTTTGTTACGGTTTTATAGCAAAAACTAGTTATTTTTTCTTTCTATCATAGGTAGGGCAATGTGTAACTTGCAAAGGGTACCATTAATTTATGGCCCCAAAAGATGTTTTGCCTTTTTTTCAATGCCTTTCTTATTGAATCCTAGGAAAAGTGGAAAGTAAAAGCTGCTAAATCTCCTATCTGTTATCTGTCAGAGGAGAAGCCTGAGATTTCAGGGCATCCTAAGGAAAACAGAACAATGAAGAAATTTTTTTGAACTACACAAAGAACAGTAAAGAAACATGGATGGGCAAACCATGATCTGCAGTTAATGAATGTAGTGCAATTTTGTATGTGGCTATGACTAGGGCTGTAGAATGTGATCGAAAGAGAACTTTGGACACAGGGAGGACAGGCCCCAGGTGCTCCAGGCAGAGTGCTGGGGGCTTTATCTTTCCTTTAATTAAGCCTTAAAACAACCTTATGAGGTGGATGCTGTTTACAGATGAGGAAACGAGGTTTAAACAACCCAGGCAGAGTTGCATGAAAGACCATATTCTTCTAATTCCAATATTCCAATGAATATCCACTATACCATTTTCCCAAGTGTAGAATAAAGACTTCTGGTGATGAGAGAGAATATATCTGGGAAATCACTGCCTTCCAGAAAAACTAGTTTGTGAGTCTCAGCGCTGATGCTTGCTAGGTACAAAACTTCTGTGGCATTTAGATCCCTACTGTTGAAAACAAGCAGTACCAACTTATATATGTACCCGAGGGCTGGTGCAAAGACTGAATTAGATGACACCAAGTCATGCAGGTGTAGAAAGGGCTTAGTATTTTTCTATTACAGACGAGAAAACAAAGCCTGAATGTTTTCGTGACATTGTACAGGAGACAGTGATCAAGACCATCCCCAAGAAAAAGAAATGCAAAAGGGCAAAATGGTTGTCTGAGGAGGTCTTAAAATGGCTGAGAAAAGAAGAGAAGATAAAGGCAAAGGAGAAAAGGAAAGATACACCCATCTGAATGCAGAGTTCCAAAGAATAGCAAGGAGAGATAAGAAAGCCTTCCTTAGTGATCAATGCAAAGATATAGAGGAGAACAACAGAATGGAAAAGACTAGAGAGCTCTTCAAGAAAATCAGAGATACCAAGGGATCATTTCATGCAAAGATAGGCTCTATTTCTAGGACAGAAATGGTATGGACTTAACAGAAGAATAAGATATTAAGAAGAGGTGGCAAGAATACACAGAACAACTGTACAAAAAAGATCTTCATGACCCAGATAATCATGATGCTGTGATCACTCACCTAGAACCAGACAGCCTGGAATGGGAAGTCAAGTGGGCCTTAAGAAGTATCACTACGAACAAAGCTAACGGAGGTGATGGAATTCCAGTTGAACTATTTCAAATCCTGAAAGATAATGCTGTGAAAGTGCTGCACTCGATATGCCAGCAAATTTGGAAAACTCAGCAGGGGCCACAGGACTGGAAAAGGTCAGTTTTCATTCTAATCCCAAAGAATGTTCAAACTACCACACAGTTGCACTCGTCTCACATGCTAGCAAAGTAATGCTCCAAATTCCCCAAGCCAGGCTTCAATAGTATGTGAACCATGAACTTCCAGATATTCAAGCTGGATGTAGAAAAGGCAGAAGAGCCAGAGATCAAATTGCCAACATCTGTTGGATCATCAAAAAAAGCAAAAGAGTTCCAGAAAAACATCTGCTTTATTGACTACACCAAAGCATTTGACTGTGTGGATCACAACAAACTATGGAAAATTCTTAAAAGAGATGGGACCATCTTCTCTGCCTCCTGAGAAATCTGTATGCAGGTTAAGAAGGAACAGTTAGAACTGGACATGGAACAACAGAGTGGTTCCAACAGACTAGTTCCAAAGGAGTATGTACTCCTTGGCTGTATATTGTCACCCTGCTATTTAACTTATATGCAGAGTACATCATGAGAAATGCTGGGCTGCATGAAGCACAAGCCGAAATCAAGATTGCCAGGGGAAATATCAATAACCTTGGATATGCAGATGACACCACCCTTAGGGCAGAAAGTGAAGAAGAACTAAAGAGCCTCTTGATAAAAGTGAAAGAGGAGAGTGAAAACGTTGGCCTAAAGCTCAACATTCAGAAAATGAAGATCATGGCATCCAGTCCCATCATTTCATGGCAAATAGATGAGGAAACAATGGAAACAGTGACAGACTTTATTTTTGGGGAGGCTCCAAAAATCACTGCAGATGGTGACTGCAGCCATGAAATTAAAAGACTCCTTGGAAGGAAAGTTATGATCAACCTAGACACCATATTAAAAAGCAGAGACATTACTTTGCCAACAAAGGTCTGTCTAGTCAAAGACATGGTTTTTCCAGTAGTCATGTATAGATATGATAGTTGGACCATAAAGAAAGCTGAGTGCCGAAGAATTGATGCTTTTGAACTGTGGTGTTGGAGAAGATTCTTGAGAGTCCCTTGGACTGCAAGGAGATCCAACCAGTCCATCCTAAAGGAAATCAGTCCTGAATATTCATTGGAAGGACTGATGCTGAAGTTGAAACGCCAATAATTTGGCCACCCAATGCGACGAACTGACTCATTGGAAAAAACCCTGATGCTGGGCAATTTGAGGGCAGAAGGGGATGACAGGATGAGATGGTTGGATGGCATGACTGATTCAATGGACATGAGTTTGAGCAAGCTCCAGGAGTTGGTGATCAGGACAGGGAAGCCTGGAGTGCTGCAGTCCCTGGGGTCACAAAGAGTTTGACACGACTAAGCGATTGAACTGAACTGAACTCTTTTACAAATAGCACTTATTTTTAGTTAGCTTTTGGTGAAGAGCTTTGTAAACTTTCAGGGATACAAAGTGTTCCTTAGGCAGTAGTTCTCAAACTTCAGTGTGCCTGAGAGCTTGTTAGAAGTTTCTTGGGCTCCTTCCATTCCTTCAGATTCTGGTTGAGTAGGTTAGAGTCTGTGTATGGGCATTTCTGATGTGCTCACAGGTGATACTGATTCTGCCAGTCTAGAGTCCATACTTTCAATGACCTTAATCTTAGATATGGGCTTCCCTGGTGGCTCAGCAGTAAAGAATCTGCCTGCAATGCAGGAGACCTGGGTTTGATCCCTGGGTCAGGAAGATCCTTTGGAGGAGGGAATGGCCCCCACTCTAAGTACTCTTGCCTGTAAAATCTAATGGACAGAGGAGCCTGGTGGGCTACAGTCCATAGGGTCACACAGAGTTGGACACGACTGAAGTGACTAAACAATGGCGGCAGCAGCCATCTTAGAGCCAGAAGCTTTTCCAATTCACTGTGTTGCTAAATTTTGGGGCTGTGGATCATTAAATGATGAAAAAACTACTGCCTTTCCTAAATGAGAACTTATTTTTAAAAAAAGAAAGAAAGCACACACACAAACCAATGATGGTAGGTCTCCAGCAAATGCTACTGAATTGACAGTATAAGGCAATTTTCAAAAAGTACTTTCCATCCTTCAGTCCAGAAAGGGTTTGTCTGGATTACTTTGTCATAGGACATGTTCAAATTCTACTCTTGCACGTGAGAATGAGCTCTCACCATCCCTGGCACTCTTGCTTCATTTTCCAAATCCACCCTGCATCTCCTTTGCACTCATGATTTTGTCTACTTGAACCCATCCCATAACTGTTTAATTCTTTAGACTTCTCAGTTTAAACTTCTCTTCCTAAAGGAAGCATACCCTAATCCCCTGGTTTACACAGGGCACCCATTACCTGCTTCCATAGCTCTGTATTTTCAAAACATGTGCCATTTGTAATGCCACATTTGTGTGTCCAACCAACACCTTGCAGTAGAAAAATATGTTTTAAATACTTGAAAATATAAGTTGTTCTCTAAACTATTTGGCAAATCAGGTTATTTTCACCGTTCCACAATGGTCTCATATTAGAGTCACCTAGGCAACTTAAAATGATGCCAAGGTTTCATCTCCAGAAATTCGGAAACAACTGCCCTGGGATTTAGTCCCAAGATTTGTACTTTTGAAAACTCCCAGGTGAATCTACCATGCAGCAGTGCTGAGCTGCAGTACTCAACGTTCTAGGAAGCAGTTAGATAGGAGTGCTGTTGGAGGTTTGCCAAAGATGGTTTCCTAGGACCTGGTCAGAAGACATATTATCAATAAGAGGTAAATATTTCAGAATAGAAAGGAAATCACTGCTAGAACAAGTTCAACTGCTGGATAGTCATTTGTTTAGAAAATTTCAGAAAATCTTGATAGTCTTATTGTTGTTCAGTCATGTCCAACCCCATGGACCACAGCATGCTAGGCTTTCCTGTTCTTCACCGTCTCCTGGAGCTTGCTCAAACTCATGTCCATTGAGTCGGTGATGCCATCCAACCATCTCATCTTCTGTTGTTCTCTTCTCCCTTGGCCTCAATCTTTCCCAGCATCAGAGTCTTTTCCAGTGAGCTGGCTCTTCACACCAGGTAGCCAAAGTACTGGAGCTTCAGTGTGAGCATCAGTCCTTGCAGTGAATATTCAGGTTTGATCTTGCAGTCCAAAAGACTCAAGAGTCTTCTCTGGCATCACAGTTCGAAAGCATCAATTCTTCGGTGCTCAGCCTTCTTTATGGTCCAACTCTCACATCGATACATGACTCTTACTTCTTCAAAAAGTTTAATAATATATTTCACCAAGACTTAATGCATTGTTAAGCTTGGGAAACAGTACTGAAAGTGATTCTGGATGTGCTCATATGGTTGGCATGAGTAGACAGTTTTGTTTTTTTTGGTTGCGCTGAGTCTTCTCTGCTGCTCAAGGCTTTTTGGCGCGAGGAGGCTACCCTTCGTCACAGTGCACGGGTTTCTCACTGCAGTGGCTTCTCTTGTTGCAGAGCACAGGCTCCAGGCAGAGGGCTTCAGTAATTGTGGCGCACAGGCTTTAGCTGCTCCACGGCATATGGAATCTTCCCAGACCAGGGATCGAGCCCATGTTCCCTGCATCAGCAGGAGGATTCTTATCCTCCGTACCACACCAGGGAAGTCCAAGAGTAAACTGTCTAGTGAGGACAGTGGGGGGCCCATACAAGTGAGAATGGACAAATTGCCAGTGAACAGTAGCGTTAGCATTAGAACACAAATATCCCAATGCCAGTCAACATCTCTTTTCTACTATGGCTTACAACTTCTTTCTGTACGACCTCTTGCTACCCACCCAGCTAACATTTCCAATTTTTTTTCCCCAGTTGACTCCTCTGATAGCCTAATTTGTTTAACTCTTTCATGTTTACTGGATAAATCTAAGACTTTCCATTTATCTCAAAGTACTGCTTTAACTGCATCTCATCAAGTTTCAATATGCAGTACTTTCACTGTCAGTTAATTTCTGTTTATTTAATTTCCATTATTATCATTTAACTGAGTTAGTCATCTAGGCCACATTTTAACACTGCACTGGATGGTACACTTCAATAGATTGCCTGAACAGTGCTAGCTAGGGGAAAGGTAAATCATCATCACAGGGAAAGAGAGGGAGTATTTTCCGTCCTTTCTCCCTGCTGTGTACAATGAGCAAAAACACAGCTATAGTATCTATAGGACAGAGCCTTTTGAGTACCAGAAAAAATGGAGCAGAAGTTTTAAAAAGCTATAGTATTCCTGTGAGTCTAGCAAGATCTCACCTTCAGTAAGAAGAAAGTTTAAAGTGCCAGCAAAATGAGAAGCAGAGACACACCAGTAGTAACGAGCTCATCCAATGCCCAGATCTTGGTTTCTAAATACCATTCTCTTAAAAGAAACTAAGGCTCCTAGAAGGAATGGCTGATTCTATAGTCAGTGGTTTCTTGTACTGTCACAAAGTGCTCTAAAATGCACTTATTGCAGAGGAAAAAAACGTCAAAGAAACACATGAATCAACCTAAAAGTGCTCCCAAGGCCAAAGCTGGAACAACCTATGTTACAAAATAATGTGGTTTTGGATTATAAGTCAAAATATAAAATAAATATACATGAATCTGAATTGATAGTTAGTGACTAGCTTCCAAACAGACCAGAGTAAGAAAAGGGGAAAAGAAAAGCTAACTTTGGAGTGGAGACCTGGCCACCACCACCATAACCACATAGTTAAGGTGAAACATCACCAGTGATGTCATGGGAGCATCACATACCCCGTTATGAGAAGGGCACTTCACCTACAAAGTATTTTTATCCCAAACTCATTACCTTAGTCTAATCATGTGGTGCTGGAGAAGACTTTTGAGAGTCCCTTGGACTGCAAGGAGATATAACCAGTCCTTCCTAAAGGAAATCAACCCTGAATATTCATTGGAAGGACTGATGCTGAAACTGAAACTCCAATACTTTGGCCACCTGATGTGAAGAGCTAACACTGGAAAAGACCCTGATGCTGGCAAAGATTGAGGGCAGGTGACAGAGAATGACATGGTTGGATGGCATCACTGACTCAACAGACATGAGTATGAGCAAACTCAGGGAGATAGTAATGGACAGGGAAGCCTGGCGTGCTACAATTCATGGGGTTGGAAAGAGTTGGACACAACTTATTGACTGAACAACAATCAGGAGAAAAACACCAGACAAACCCAACTGAGGAACACTCTACAAAATACCTGAGCAGTGACATCAAGGTCATGACATACAAGGAAAGATTAAAAAACTATCAGAGGCCAGAGGACACGAAGAATACGTGATGACTAAACACAATGTGGTATCCTGGATTCCATCCAGAAGAAAAAGGACAAAAAGGGCAGTTCAATTCAGTTCAGTCGCTCAGTCATGTCTGACTCTGTGGCCCCATGAATTGCAGCACGCCAGGCCTCCCTGTCCATCACCAACTCCCAGAGTTCACTCAAACTCACATCCATAGAGTCAGTGATGCCATCCAGCCATCTCATCCTCAGCGTCCCCTTCTCCTCCTGCCCCCAATCCCTCCCAGCATCAGGGTCTTTTCCAATGAGTCAACTCTTCGCATGAGGTGGCCAACAACTAGAGTTTCAGCTTTAGTATCATTCCTTCCAAAGAACATCCAGGACTGATCTCCTTCAGAATGGACTGGTTGGATCTCCTTGCAGTCCAAGGGACTCTCAAGAGTCTTCTCCAACACCACAGTTCAAAACCATCAATTCTTTGGTGCTCGGCCTTCTTTACAGTCCAACTCTCACATCCATACATGACCACTGGAAAAACCATAGCCTTGACTAGACAGACCTTTGCTGGCAAAGTAATGTCTCTGCTTTTGAATATGCTATCTAGGTTGGTCATAACTTTCCTTCCAAGGAGTAAGCGTCTTTTAATTTCATGGCTGCAGTCACCATCTGCAATGGTTTTGGCAGTAGTGAAACCCAAAGTCTAGTTTAGTTCACAGTAATGTACCAATGCTGGCTTCTTAGTTCTGATAAAGGTCCACTGGTAATGTAAGTGAAAGTCATTCAGTCGTGTCCGACTCTTTGTGAGCAAATGGATTGTACAGTTCATGGAATTCTCCAGGCCAGAANGTTTTGGCAGTAGTGAAACCCAAAGTCTAGTTTAGTTCACAGTAATGTACCAATGCTGGCTTCTTAGTTCTGATAAAGGTCCACTGGTAATGTAAGTGAAAGTCATTCAGTCGTGTCCGACTCTTTGTGAGCAAATGGATTGTACAGTTCATGGAATTCTCCAGGCCAGAATACTGGAGTGGGTAGCTGTTCCCTTCTCTAGGAGATCTTCCCAACCCAGGGATCGAACCCAGGTCTCAAGCATTGCAGGTGGATTCTTTACCCGCTGAGCCAAAAGGGAAGCCCCTGGTAATGGAAGACATTAATGATAACAGGGAATCAGATGAANTGGAATTCTCCAGGCCAGAATACTGGAGTGGGTAGCTGTTCCCTTCTCTAGGAGATCTTCCCAACCCAGGGATCGAACCCAGGTCTCAAGCATTGCAGGTGGATTCTTTACCCGCTGAGCCAAAAGGGAAGCCCCTGGTAATGGAAGACATTAATGATAACAGGGAATCAGATGAAAGGTACATGGGAATCTACTAGATTTGAAACTCTTCTGTAAGCCTAAACTTATTTCAAGTAATACATTCATTTTTTTAAAAGAACTTAGCATGTGGTTTCTTTGACATAGGACTTCAGGATTTGGTAACACAAAATGATGTCTTTTGGGGTATGGGGTGGGTGGTAATCCTAACACTAACGGTTCATCACTTTCCCTCTGAGGGTACCTGTGACATCTGAAGCTAGTGAGCACATACTGGATCTCTCCCTAACCTGCTGGAGGATGTTGAGACTTCTGGAGCTCAAGTGTATTGAATGGGAAAGGTAATCATCTATAAGACTAATACATTGGGACTAGTGAGTAGAAAAGTGAAAGTGAAGTCAGTCAGTCATGTCTGACTCTGCAACCCCATGGACTGTCTCCTACCAGGCTCCTCCATCCACAGGATTTTCCAGGCAAGAGTACTGGAGAGGGCTGCATCTCCTTCTCGAGGGGATCTTCCCAACCCAGGGGTCAAACCCAGGTCTCCCGCACTGCAGACACTTTACCCTCTGAGCCACCAGGGAAGCCCTAGTAAGTAGGAGGGGTTCCATTTCAAGGCATTTTTTATTCCTTAATGAGTAATTTTACTCTCATGACAAGTAAGCAGCCTCAAGCTATTCAGGAAATCAATCACTATGTCCAAATCAGCCTCACTGGAGAGGACAAATAAAACCTGAAATGTCAAGGTACACTGTAGTAGCCTCTAATTCATGCAGGAGTTCCAACTCTAAGGAAAAATGACTCAAGTAGCAATGAATGAGAGGTCTAAACGACCAGACCCTAGTTGCCAGTGTGAGGATGTTGGACATCCCAGGTCACGTAGATCAAGTTCACAGAGTGACAAAAGGAAGTCGTGAGGAACTTGATCCGAATGAGTTGACGGTTGTGTACATATCGCCAAGTTTTATCTAAAGAAGTGACAGAGAACAAAAAAGGAGAAAACAGGAAAATCAGGGTCTACACCAAACTGTCAGGTTCCTGAGGTTGCAGACACGTGAGGTTTGATCATCTGCTAAATGCTGGACTGAAGGTCAAAACAAAAAGCAATACAACGTATGATTCCATCCCCACAGAAACAGAAAGATAAGTGGCTCCCAGGGGCTGAGGACAGCAGAGAATGAGGAGACTCAGGGTTACAGGTTTCTTTTGGCTTGAGGAAAATGTTCTGTTCAGAGAGTGGTGATGGCTGCAGTGGGGAATACAGTACATTTCTGGTGGCTTTAGAACATCGCTCACTTTTGGCCGCACTGGGTCTTTTCCCTGTGCTTGGGGTTCTAGTTAGGTGGAGCGGGGGCCCTCTTTCCCTGGGGGTCATGGGCTTCTCATTGCAGTGGCTTCTCTTGCTGCAGAGTGCAGGCTCTAGGCTGCGCAGGCTTCAGGACTTGTGGCTCCCAAGCCCTAGAGCACAGGTTCAGTGGTTGTGGCCCACAGGCTTAGCTGCCCCCTGGCGCATGGAACCTTCCTGGACCAGGGTCTGAACCCATTTCCCCTGCATTGGCAGGCGGATTCTTTGTCACGGGACCAACAGGGAAGTCCTGGGCGTATTTTATAGTATATGAACTATATCTCAGTAAGGAAAAAGAGAAAAAATTAAAAGGAACGCAAAAATGCTCCTCTCTTCAAAATGGGGAATGTAGGAGTGCATAAAGACCAATCGTGTGGTGCAAATTGAAAAACTGGGAAGGCTGTCTTATTCAGTTATGTTTCCTGCACTTAGAACAGAGTAGATGCTCAGTAAATATTTACTGAATGAGACAAGTTCACGATGCAGTTATGAACTGGCTTGTTGGTTTTCGCAAGAACTAAAATGAATTTATTTTGAAAACTGGCATCATGTTCTTTTGCTAGAAAGGGAAAAAAACTCGTTTAAACTTAATGAAACACTGTAAATTAGCTGGTTTGAATACAGGCATAACGCATCTTTATCAGTGAACTTAATGGACCTCGTCCCAAAGTGAAAGAGCTGCAGGGAAGTCAGCGCTGCCCATGTCATCTATTAAACCAAACGCCACCAAACCTTGCTTTCAAGCAAGGAAACTAGAGAAAATAAGAGTTGTGGCGGTGTTTCTGCCTTTTAGCTGGCTCACGTGTGGATCAATCATCCCTCTTTGCTGGTATTTTGCCATTAGTAACCCTGCTAATCCTATCTAATATTCTGTATATAAAGCAACAAGTTACCCAAAAGTTACTTTGGAGCCTCCTTGTTACAGATGAGACTGCAGACACTTATTACTCTTATTGTACTATAGATGTTTATATAGCTGAAGCTTTTTTCAACCCTTGAATTATTTTCCCCCTGATATTTTTCTCTTTCTTCCAATCCTTACACTTGTCCACATCTGAAGTACTGATGAACAGGTTATCACTGCTACCCGAAGTTCCTTCTTGGCTAGAGCCCTGCAAACAACAGCCACTGGTTTCCAGAAGGCAGTCCCCACCTTGCTTCCCCAGCCCCACCCCCACACCCTGTGAGTGCTGCCAGCACCTAAAACTACATCACAGTCAGGAGATTTCTGGCTCAGAATTCTCTGCACTTTGGTTCTGGCAGCTGTTAAAACTCAAAATAACAGAATCGAGTTGCTTCTTCCAGTGGAGGGCGCCCAGGCAGAGCCTGCAGTCAGCCCCTGAAACAGCTTTTCAGGCTCCGTGCCTTACGACAGCGGCTGTCATCTGCCTGTCACAAGACTTTCAGGACTTGGTTCTTGGAGAACAGCCTTCGGCCACTTCACAGTGGGCTCTGTGGGCGCATGGAGGGGGATCCTGTATTGTGTTCAATTACATTCTGAGAGAGAGAACTTTTTACTGCTAAGGAAAGTTTGTTCTTGTGCATTACAGGTCTCACCAAGTCTCTTAACGTGAGCATTTCTTCAGAGATGGAAGCCAAAAGAACTCTTTGGTTATTCAGATACCAAATACAAGGCTGCGAATTTGGGAGCAGCCCAGCTTTCTTCATAAAGACATTTGTAGGGTGATGGCCTACAAATAATTGGGATGGAAAGCCACTTGTAGAGTCAACAACTTCATCAAAGGGAGAAATTCCCCACCCCCCCACCAAACACACGAAGCACAGCACAGCACTCCAATATCTGTCAGAGAAGCAAAGGCCCAAACCACAGTCCACTGTATACTCACCAGAATGGCTTGCACGAATCTGAAGTTGGGGTAAATGTGATTTTCACATGTGGTATTGGTTTGGTTTTAAACCACATGCTCACTTATTTTAAGAAGCGTAATTTAACTTTGGTTTCTTTGAAAGACATATTTGGGTTTCTTAAAGCATTGGAGGCAGTGATGATTTTAAAAATCACTGGTATTGCTAGTTTCAAATGGAAGTAGTGTCCCTAATCCAAATACATACAATGGACTACTCAGGGATTGACAATAGTGCTGCTGGGTTTGTTTCTACCAAGGATGTATCTTTGCTTGGCGTTGGGAAGAAGCATCCCTTGGACTTCAGAGAAGCTCCCCCATCCAAGCATGAGTGCCCTCCTTTGCCCACAAAGTAGCTTGCCTTTTCCAACTGCAGACACACAGACACACACACTCTCCCCTGCCAAGCCCTCAGAAGCGATCTGGATTAGACAACACGTAGCCAGACAGCAGCTCCCAGAGACGGGCGCACATGCAGAAGCTGTCAAAAGGAGAAGGCACTTTACTTTCTTTTAAACTTGCAATGTTTGCCTTTATTTTGTTCTTTATATTTCGAAAGTGAAAAGAAATAGTACTGAGTCAATTTCTTTTTGTTTTTTTTTTTTTTTTAAATATTTGTTCTATGTATTTACAAGCCTTAAAGTTGCTCTAAAGATTTCAAAAGTATTAAGAATACTTTTCCCAGGGTAGCACTTTTTTTTTTTTTGAACAATTCTTGGAGTTCTCTGGTCCACAGCATTTCTTTCTGTTCCAAGGTTATGTATGTTTTGATTACTATTGTGATTTTTTTTATTTTCTGAAGCAAGCTGAGAGGCAGGCAGAAAGATTTGATGCCAAAAAAAAAAATCTTTCTTACCTTGTTCACCCCAAACGTTCTCAAATCTGGACTAAATACTATGCTTTAAAACAAACGTGAGGTGCATCTGAAGGGGAGGGAAATTTACTTCTCTGCTTTACTATTATACAAGTTGTTTACAGAAACTGCAAATTAAAAAATTACACTGGCATTTGCAGTCCTTAAAATAAATTAAAAGTTTTCAATTTTTTTTTTTTTTTTTTTGCTAAACAGATGTGTTTTTTTTTTTTAAAGTATGAGTCCTCGTTTAAAAAGAAAAGATTAAAACAGAAAATATTTTCTATAAATAATACATGTATTTTGGTTTTAGTGCTCCCGCCCTCAGGTTTGNTTTTTTTTTTTTTTTTTTTTGCTAAACAGATGTGTTTTTTTTTTTTAAAGTATGAGTCCTCGTTTAAAAAGAAAAGATTAAAACAGAAAATATTTTCTATAAATAATACATGTATTTTGGTTTTAGTGCTCCCGCCCTCAGGTTTGAAGTTTACTTTTTTCCAGTACCTTTTTCCTCCATGATCACCTTTTTTTTCTCTTTCCCCTCTCCCACTCGTGCACATGTGGGGGTTTCTGCGAGAATTGGCCTTGCTGCACTGTGATTGGCGAAGACGTGAAACTTTTTAAAAAAATACTTAAATTGTTTCTTTTCTTTCGTTTTGTGTATTTGAAGTTTTAGTTATCTTCAGACTCCTCTTCTGCTTCCCGCAGCCATGTGAAGAATGCCGTGACAGATTTCAGGGCCACACCCTTCCCATTCTGCTCTGCGGGGTCCTTGCTGCTCTCCCACTTGTAGAAGGCATCCTCAGAGATCACCTCCTCGTCATACAGGCAATCAAAAAACATCCGTAGCAAATCTGCAAGGAGGCGAAAGGAAACCATCGGTTTGGGGGCACTGTGGCTGTGATGAGGCTGCATTCCCATCCAGTGCAGGGAAGGAATTCCTGTGCAGGATGCCCCGTTGCGGTCAGGGCACCCTGAAACTTCATCACACCCCCTCCTGACAGCCTAAGAGCAAAGCCACTTGTCTAAAGAATGCGAAAAGATTCAGGCAGTCGGAACTAGTTCTTATTCCTATTACTTTATTCAATTTGAACTGTTTTCTGATATTACTGAGCTGTCTGATGTTACACAGTTTTCAACCTAAACACTTAAAAGTACAAGAATAATTTTTTAAACTTTCCTTTGATATATTTTCTTTGAGATCTTACAATAAAACTGTCTAGTTTTTACAAATTTTGGGAGGGAAAGACAGAATGTACTTTCTCCCCTCTAATGTTGCTATCAAAATGAAGAGAGTAATAATTCATATGAAAAACATGGGTAACAACTATCCCATCTGGATTTTATCCAGTGAAATGATAGCCATTATGTTCAGTGCCCAGATAATCTAGGCAATTTCAGTCCTCTGTTCTACTCTCATCATGGAAACTTAGCTTATATTATTGTTTTAAAAAGGACAGATTTATAGACAGAATATCTCTTCAGTTACACTCCGAGGACTGTTCCAATCCCTCCCTTTATTTCCCAAAGGGATTTAACACCACTAGCCAAGAAGAGAAACCTTGCAGAAGTCACAAGCTAAGGAAATGCCAAAGAATTACTTCAGTGCTATCTCTGAAATAGCCATATACTTACTGTCCACTTTCAGAAGTTTCAACTGAATTTTCAAGATTTAATATAATTCAATTAATTTACCACATCACTAACACTTGGGTGTTCAGGTTAACTTATTTGTCTGGTTAGCCAGAATTAACTATAACTCTTAACTGAAAATTAGTCTAAAATGCCTTCATGTCTTTGCTGAGTATCTGAGAATTCTGACAAGAATCACCGTCTTTCATTATTAAGGCCTGGGTCCAAGAAGGTGAAAAACTGTGCTGCACAGATGCTAATGCTGCCTGCCCTAGACCTGCACTAACAGGGTGGCCGCCAACCACATGGAGCTGCCGCCGCCGCTGCTAAGTCTCTTCAGTCGTGTCCGACTCTGTGCGACCCCACAGACGGCAGCCCACCAGGCTCCGCCCTCGTGGGATTCTCCAGGCAAGAACACTGGAGTGGGTTGCCATTTCCTTCTCCAATGCATGAAAGTGAGAAGTGAAAGTGAAGTCGCTCAGGCACGTCCAACTCTTAGCGACCCCATCATGGACTGCAGCCCACCAGGCTCCTCCGTCCATGGGAGTTTCCAGGCGAGAGCACTGGGGTGGGTGCCACTGCCTTCTCCGAACCACATGGAGCTACTGACACTTAATATTTTAAGTTCAGCTCCTCAGTCACAGTAGCCACATTTAAGTGCTTGACTGACTTGAGTGGTTCATGGTTGTCACGTACTGCCTGACAGATACATTTCNCACGTCCAACTCTTAGCGACCCCATCATGGACTGCAGCCCACCAGGCTCCTCCGTCCATGGGAGTTTCCAGGCGAGAGCACTGGGGTGGGTGCCACTGCCTTCTCCGAACCACATGGAGCTACTGACACTTAATATTTTAAGTTCAGCTCCTCAGTCACAGTAGCCACATTTAAGTGCTTGACTGACTTGAGTGGTTCATGGTTGTCACGTACTGCCTGACAGATACATTTCCATCGTGGCAGAGATTCCTGTAAGAGAGATGTGCCTGAGAATGAGGATTAAATCTCCTCAGATAACATGAATAATATAACTGGTCGTCTTGTCATTTTCTCATAAAAGTCAACCACTTAAAAACATTCCTGTTTATCAAAGTTCCAGGCTCAGTTTTCCCACTCGGGATGCTGCTCTTGCCCACTGTTTAAAGCCCATCACACCGTCTCTGGAGCATTGCCCTGCGTAAAGCTCCCCCTCAGCTGGGCCAACTGCAGCACGAGGGAGACTTACTGGCAGGTTGGTCAAGCTTTACTACTGATGCTTGTAGCGCATAAAGTGCTTGCAGCTCCTTCTCTGTGTCTGAGTCTAGGTACTTGAGTAAGATCGGCACTCTCTGCTTGATGACAGCAGTGTCCACTCGGAAGGTCGCACAGTCGGCTGGAAGACACAGAAGAACCGAGCATTAACACGCACAGCTGTTTCCAGTTTTCTTAAGCATTGAGACATATATGCCCCCTCGAGGAAAGAGGAACCGAGGGGCTCTGAGGTAAAGGTTTTGAAACGCCAAATTTTCTAAAACTGTAATTAAAAACAAAACAAAACAGCTTTACTGAATTTGCTTTAACACTGTTTCTGTCTTATGTTTTGGTTATTTGGTCGTGAGGCATGTGGGATCCTAGCTCCCCAATCAGGGGTCAACTCCACAACTCCTACGCTGGAGGGCGAAGTCCCAGCCACTAGACCACCAGGAGAATACATGAAATCCTTCCTGAAACAAACAAATTAACAAAAATATGGAAGGGGATGTACTTAGAGTGCTGGGCTCCCTCAAGAGCAGTGCACTCGGTTCTTTATCTTTAATCATAATTAAATAGGCTCAGCGGTCTGATGACATTCCAAACCATAAAAACATAAAAAAGGAAATTAAAGAGAAATTAAACAGAGTTCATTTAAATCTCTTAAGAAGGGCAGAAGAATTAGAACCGTTGTATTATTACTAGCAGTTGTTGTTACTGTTTGGGCATTCAGTCCTGTCTAACTTTCTTGCGACGCCATGGACTGCAGCCCGCCAGGTTCCTCTGTTCACGGAATTCTCCAGGAAAGAATACTGGAGTAGGTTCCTATTCCTTCTCCGGGGATCTTCCCAACCCAGGGATGGAGCCCACGTCTCCTGCACTGGCAAGCAGGAGGCTTCAGCCACCAGGGAAGCCCCATCATCAGCAGGGTGAGGGCTGGCTGTGAAGTGGCGAGCAATACCAGGTGCTTAAATTCACCTGACAGAAAATTTCGAATTGTGAAGCTATCTCTATAATGATTCGCAACAACTTTTCCGCTGACAGATTTTTTTTTTCCTATTTCAGTGACAGAAATGTGGACTTTAATCCAAGGCCAAGTGGATGATCTCATTAAGTATTAGTAAAAACTATGTGCAGCTTGGACCATTTAGAGTCTCTACTAATCTGAATCCTATCTATCTATGTAATTCATAAACATTCAATAATATTGTCTTATCAGGTCAACATAAAACGGGAGAAATAATTGGTATTTTCTTTCCCCATATGTGAATTTACATAAAGTGGCTTTTCTTTTGAGATTAGTGACACTGGACAAGAATATTCAAATTGTTCATTTTAACTCGTGAATGGAAGGCAGCGGAGCCTTTGAATGTTGGAGGTGAAAAGTAAAGGAAAAGTCATACATAGCAAACAACCTCAGAAGCAGGTACCAACTTCCTGCTGAACTGGGGAACAGAAGGCCCATAGCAGCTCTCACGTCCGGGCTCGCTGCAGACAGAGCAGCTATCTGTGCCGCGGCCCAAGACAGCCAGGCATTGTAGACAGAAAGGGCATTCATTTGGCACAGAAACTGAGCTTTACAGTGCAACTGTTAAAGGCAATATAAACTTTGACCCAAATCGTCAGCAGCTGACATACGGGGGATTTTCAGATGTTGCCTTCAGAAACACTACTTACCTATAATAGCTGCTTTACAGACGGCTGTCATTAGAGCTCTAAGGAATGTAGGTGAACTCATCTGGCTTTCATCTAGATTAGCCTGCAGTCAGAAGTAAACACAAGAGTTAAAGGTATCCTTGGCACGCCCGAGATATTATTTTCCCGTAAACCAGGCTTCATCTTGCACTAAGGGCACATGAGATCACATTCAACTTTTTAGTAAAAATTAAGTCTTCTGATTCACCAGGAAATACTGGGACTATCGTCAGTCAACAAAAGCAAGACCAGGAGCTGACTGTGGCTCAGATCATGAACTCCTTATTGCCAAATTCAGACTTAAATTGGAAAAAGTAGGGAAAACCACTAGACCATTCAGGTATGACCTAAATCAAATCCCTTATGATTATACAGTGGAAGTGAGAAATAGATTTAAGGNGAAATATCAATAACCTCAGATATGCAGATGACACCACCCTTATGGCAGAAAGTGAAGAGGAACTAAATACTTCTAGTATTCAGGAACAGAAAAGACATGAAGAAAAGTATCGAGAACACTAAAGATGAAGCAAACATATTAACAAAAATGCACAAGAACAATAAGGAAAATGGGTCTGCTAATGGGAAATGATAAGCAAAGTCAGATGACTGTATTGTAGTAGAATCAGATCTTCAGCAACAAACACTTAGATGTCCTGTGAGCTCAGTGACCACTGTGATGTTTTTGTTTCCTTGATCCTTTTTTAAAATTCACCTTTACTGGGTATCATTTACATTCATTAAAATTTACCCTTTGTCTTATTTTTAAGGAGAATAATTGTAGGTCTGAGATAAGCTAAATAAATACTACTATTTAAGAAAACAGGGCCCAACATGGATGAAGAGGTAAAAACGGCATCATCTGGCAATATATGAGAAATAAAAGACCAAACTGCTGAAATGAAAGAGAATGACGTTCAGTATGCAAATATCTACCCGACTTCTAAAACATAAAAGAAGGTGTCTGAGGTCAATAATATACCAGAAAGCCTGATACTAATTCTATCCTAAAATCTACAACAAACTATCATATGAATGGTTTTGAAGTCTTACAGAGGAAAGAGATGGTTATGCTAAGAATAAATAAGGACAAAGAAAACCAAGTCATGCTAAACTAACCTCCTCTTCTTTTCTGCTATGATCACCATATGGCAGCTCCGATGGATAGAGCTTTAACTTTTCCGGAATTTAGCAAGACATCTGACAAAATGTAACAGGTATTCCCTTGTAGGCAAGGCGAAAAGATGAACTAGGTGGCAGGAACGATGTGAAATAGTAACTTAACAGCTGAAATGTCCACCAGGGTGGCGATGAGATCTGGTCCTAAAAAGTGTGCTGCTTTGTCCTTGGTCCTACTCTACTCACACCCTTTCCCCACAACTCGAGTGAGTGCAAAGTTGACATAGTAATCAAATGCAAAGTGAAAAAGATGGGAAGCAAAATGGACGACCAAGTCAGAATCCAAAACGTCCCGACAAGACTTTTTTAAAAGTGTCTAATTTAAGAAGATAAATCTAAATAGAAATAAATGTTTAAAACACTATTTTGGCTCAAAAATCAAATGTATAAGTTTGGCATGGAGGAAATGACTAACTTGTAGGATATAAATGAGTGGACACTACAAGACTGAATGGAGAGGTTTGGGCTTACTGTGGCGAGTCCGCCAGAGGCACAGGGTTAGAGAAGAAAGCACAGAACGCCGAAGCACCCCCTAACTCTGTGCTGCTGGACCACCGCTGGCAATCATGCTCAGCCTACACGTGTCACTTCGAGAGGCACATTCAAAATACAGGTTATGTCTGTATGGGAATAACCAGACAAGGGCCTGGATATCAAGATTTTAAGAAGGAATGAAAGAACCTAGAGGAGGACTCAGGAATATATGCTATTGGCTATTATAAATTACTTTAAAAAATATTCCCAATTAGGTGAGGTGATAGACTATCCCAAAGACAGGAGGGGAAATAGGTTAAAAAAATTATGAGAAGCTTCATTGTTTCTCAACACCTGGAAATGGTTAAAGAGACAACAACCCATTAGAAGGACTACAAAACAAGAGTTATACAGGATGGAGAGAATGAGATTAGTCCCCTATGGCTTTCTCTCAACTTGGATTAGTATATGGTTCCATGAAAATGTGCACAAATAAAACACATCTACATAAACAGAAGTTCATATTTAAAGGAATACAGTAACAAGTTAAATACAGACATGATCAATGGACTCTACAACACAAGATATGTTATGAAAAAGTAAGCCAGCACATTTCATAATAATTACATATTGCTTATTAATTTTATCCAGGATAGTATCTAAAATGTGAGAACATGAGAAAGAAATGCAAATTTCTGAATGGTAAAATGTAGTGTATATACTAAACTAATGAGAGATCCAGAAAAATGGCTTATGTTCTGAATATTTTTACTTGACTTTATAAAAGACTATGAATCTTTAGTCTTTATACCTCTACCCAGTCAAAGATCTGTTCATCATTTGCCTTGTCCTCAATAATGAGTTTCTCGAGTCGCTTATACAGCTCTTCGGCAGAGAGTTCGTTCTTCAAAAGTGCTTCGGAGGAACAGGAACTGTCAGACTCTAAAAAGTCCAACTTCTGAAACATACAGTTAAACATATTAAAATAACTCAATATTATCATCACCCTGTGAAGAAAACAAAGTCATGGGCTATCTCTTCTATTTCACGTGGAATCAAAATGATTAGCAGAAGCCATTCTGTATTTATAGTGCTGAAAGATTCTAAATGCATTATTCTTCTGAATATACCATTTTTTTACACTGAAGATCTCTGAGTCTTCTTAAAAACAAGCTTACTTTTCTTCCAAATCATTCTGACCTTCAGTCTTCATTTTCAGTATGTCTGATCCACAATACTAGTTTCAACTGTACAATACAGTGATCCGACTTTTGTACATACCGTGAAATGACCACCACAGTAAGCCCAGCTGTTTTCTGTCACCTTACAAAGTCAGTACAGTGCTACTGACTGTGTTCTCCAAGCTATGCATTACACATCCCCATAGCCTACTTATTTTGTGACTGGAAGTTTGTACCTCTTGACCCCCCCTTCACCTATTTCACCTCTGCCAATCCTTTCTGCTCTGGCAACCACCTGCCTCTTTGCTCAGTCTATGGGTTTTTCTTTGTTTTGTGGCTCTCATGTGTAAGTGAAATCAGGCTGTGTTTGCCTTTCTCTTTGCTTATTTCATTTAACCTCATACCTGTGGGTGCTTCAGTCTTGCTCTCAGCTATGACACAGCTCTAAGGCAGGGCAGGTGTACCAGCAAGGATACAATTTAGGCACCTTTCTGCAGCCTATGATTAATATCACTATCGCCACAGAGCAGCTGTTGAAAACTCTGTAGCTTTAGTTTTGTCAAGTCCTTCAAACACCTCCTGACCATTCTGAATCCAAGTGTGAAAAATGATGCCATGACTGTTTAACTCTTTGGTGAGTATTAAAAAAAAAGAAATCAATAATCAAAGTGATACTTCATTTTCTAGAGTATAAGACCATGAGGTATATATATATGCTTTGCTTTATACAGCTTCTCTATGCAAAATCCATAAAGATTAAAATACTAAAGATTATTTAAAATTTTTCTCTAATACCATAAAAGACTCATATATATATACCTATATCCTCCTTGGATCCACAAATCAAAAATTACCTGGAATTCTGTGAAAAAAATTCATGGTTTTAATTATCTTTACCATGAATGTAGCACTTTTAAATAACATATTCCTATAAAGCTTCAGAAACATCAGTCAGTATCACAGTTTTTCTGATTCAATGTTGATAAATGCGTTAACTATCACATTTCAGTATACATACAAAATTACAAGATGATGTCCGTAAGTTCTTTTAAGAACAGGCAACCGATTTTTCATAATCTGAAACATTCTCCAAATTTGTTTCAACATTATTTTAGATGTTAGGATACCTATATAGAATACCTCTTTAACCTACCCTATACCTACACAGACAACTGGAGATCTGAGAGCAATTAACATTAACAGTTAAACATTAATTACACTGCTCATGAATAAAATGATCTAAAAATGTGAATGTGAGTCTTTACCATGGCCTAACAAAGTCAGTGGTGAGCTGTGAAGTTTAACTTGTTTACCAGAGAGAAACATTTATCCCTGAGAATCCCTGTGTTTCTGTGTGAGCCATCTAATCTTCCTAGGACCTAGAAGGCTGGGCTTCAAATTTATGGATCAGCTCATCACTATCTCTTATAGAATGAACTAGGGTTCCCAAAAAAAGGGCATTACATCAGCCATTTTAGAAGAAAGCTAAAAGTCAAGGTAAGGATGGCCAAGTTTTCTGAAGCCTCATTTTTCTGTTTTCTAAACATTTTTATTATTAATAACAACATTATGCATAGTTGACTGAGTTCCTCTCTATGCTCAGTGCTTATTAAACATTCTTTTTTAATCCTCATAAAAATTCTGTAACATAGATATTATAATAAGCATTTCATAGGTAAGGAATCTGAGGCTTGTGAAATCAAGTAATTTTAAGGTCTTAAGTAGGAGAAAACTGGAATCTGAACCCAGGTTTATCTGACTTCAAATAAGGGCGCCACATGTTTTCATTTCTCTTGGATACACACCTAGAAGCACAATCGCTGGGCCTCACAGGAATTCCATGAGAAATCATCCTTATGCAGCTGTTTTCATAAATTATATCTTTACAATGTATGCCCACTAACATGTATTTATTGTTTTATGGATTTGCCTTTTAAGTCATAACCATTCAATAAACAAAAAAGGTGTCACAAATGGAAACAAAATAATGCTGATTTGTATTTATCTGTGGGTTACCTCGGAGAAGGCAATGGCACCCCACTCCAGTACTCCTGCCTGGAAAATCCCATGGATGGAGGAGCCTGATAGGCTGCAGTCCACGGGGTCGCTAAGAGTTGGACACGACTGAGCGAGTTCACTTTCGCTCTTCACTTTCATGCGTTGGAGAAGGACATGACAACCCACTCCAGTGTTCTTGCCTGGAGAGTCCCAGCGATGGAGAAGCCTGGTGGGCTGCTGTCTATGGGGTCACACAGAGTCGGACACGACTGAAGAGACTTAGCAGCAGCTTAGCTCTGGGTTACCTTTGCCAGCTACCTCTGTTTCTTCACATGGCTGCAAGTTATCGCCTAGTGTCCCTTTGCTTCAACCTGAAAGGCTCAGTTTAGGATGGTAGGTCTAACTAACTTAGTTTTTATCTGGGAATGTCTTCAAATCTTCCTCATTTTTGTAGGAAATATTGCAGATATATAAACAGTCTTTAAATTTTAGAACTTGAAGTATATCATTCCGATGTCTTCTGACTATCATAGTTTCTGACAAGAAATTGGCTGTTAATTGTATTGAGGCTTCTCTGTATGCAATTGAGGCTTCTTTGTATGTGATGAGTCACTTTTTCTCTTGATGCTTTCAATATTTCTTCTTTGTTTTCTGTCTTTCAACAGTTTCATTGTATCTTGTTGTGAAACTGAGTTTATCCTGCTTGGAGTTTATCCTACATATCCATAAATATGTAGAATCATATCTTTGATCAAATTTGGGAAATTTTCAACCATTATTTCTTAAATATTTTCTTCTGTCCCTTTCTCTCTTCTCTGGGGCTCCATTATGATATACCAACATGCTTGATGCTGTCCCTTAAGTCCTTAGACTCTTCATTTTTCTTGATTCTTTTTTCTTTCTGCTCCTCAAACTGAGTAATTTCTTCTTTTAAAGCCTTTTATATGTTAAATGGGTTAATTTTCAATATGTATTATAATTAAAAGCTTTTTAAAAAATAAACAAAAATAGGGACATTTTTATTTTAAAAATTTAATGATATTCAGTTTCATGTAACAATGCCAGAAATTTCATTGGGAAAACAATTAATAAAAGGTGTATCTGCAAATATTAAAGATGGATTTTCATCACAGTAAATCAGTGCTGAATCAGTGATTCCTGACTGAGCAATTTCAACTGTGCTGTTTTCAAGTTCACTGACTGATCCGTTTGTTCAAACCTGCTGTTGAGACATTCTAGTTAATTTTTCATTTCGGCTATTGTCACTTTTCAGTTTCTACTTGGTTCCTTTTATAATTTCTGCCTCTTTACTGGTATTCTCGGCTTGTTCAGTTCATCATTTTGATTTCCTTTATTTCTTCCTCCATGGCCTTCTTTAGTAACTGGAGCACAGTGAAAGCCCTTGTCTAGTAAGCCCAATGTTTGGGCTTCCCCAGGGATGCTTTCTGCCAGTTTCTTTTTTCCCTTTTAAAGAGCTGTATTTTTCTGTTTCTTTGCATATTTTATAATTTTTTGTTGAAAACCAGACCTTGCAATGTGCTAAGTCTGGACATCAGATTTTCTCCTTTACCTAGGAACTGCTGATGTTGTAGTTATGTGTTTATTTAGTGACTTTCTGACAAGGACCATATTCCTTCTTTTGTATGGTTACTGAAATCTCTGATCCACTATCTCTGCTGTCAGCCAGTGACCTTTCAGAAACTTCAGTGACTATCTGGATCCGAGGAGAAAAAGAGAGAGGTATGGGGAAGACTCAGATGTGTTCAGTTTAAGCTTCTGTAAGAGACCCCGTCTGAGAAGCTGCTTCAGAATGAGGGATGGAAACGTCAAGGTCCTGAGATGAGTCCCTGGTGAAGTGGTAGGAGGATTAAAAGACACAGCACCAGTCTTTGGAGAACAGGGTCGTTACTGCTCAATCTGGCACCAGAAAGACAGAATGACTGTCCTTTCAGCTGTCTACCAGAGAGCTGGAGGCTGGTAGCTCTCTAGGCAAAATTCCAAAATCACTGAAATTTACCACACTTTTTTTTTCATCAAGCATTGTCCTGGTTCTGGTAGTACATCTGTTCCGCTCGACTCCATCATTTCAGAACAACTGCTTGTAACCGTGCCAGCTCAACAGCTGTTTCAGCGGAGGGACTAACTCTGGATCTTCTTACTGCTTCATCTTTTCTGCATCCATACATTGGTTTTACAATTTTAAATTAACCTTATATTCCTGTGACAAGCCTACCTGGTTATGATGTACTATGGTTTTTTGCTGTTGTTAGATGTGACTTGTGTAAATTTTGTTGACAACAAACTTAGTCAACAAAATTTTCTCTATGTTAATTAGGAATTAGTCTACAGTTTTCTTTTCTTGAAATGTCTTTGTCTAGTCTTGTTATTAATGTAATGCTGGCCTCATAGAATGAGTTGGAAAATGGTCTCTCCTGTTGAATGCTTTGGAAGAATTAATATCAATTTTTGCAAAACTGGCATTACTTTTTCCTTTAATGTTTGGTAGAACTCATCAGTGAACTCATCCGAGCCTGGAGTGCTTTTTGAGGGAACACTTTTAACTACTAAAATTTCCTTCACAGATATTGACATTACCTGTTTTTCTTCTTGCTCTATTAGTTTCTTCTTGCTCAAGAAATTTACTCATTTCAACAAAGTTGATGTGTTTATGTTATTACGTGTAGAATATGTACAATGTCGCCTCTCTCATTCTTTTTATTAGAAATTTGTGCCTTATCTTTTATTTTTCCTGATTAGTTTAGCTAGAGGTTTATCAACTTTATCTTCTCAAAGAACCAGCTTTTGACTTCAGTGACTCTTCTTTATTGTTCTTCCGTTTCACTGATTTCTGCTCTGATTTTTATTTCCTTTTTTCTATTTACTTCTGAGTTTTACTTGCTCTTCCTTTCTCTAATTTTGCAAGCTTAAAGCTGAAGTTAATGATTTGTGACCTCACTTCTTTTCTACATCAGGTATTCAGTGCTAAACACTTCACTCTAATACTGCTGTAGTTGTATCCCACAAATTTTTATGGGCTGTGTTTTCACTTTCATCCAGTATAAAATATTTTAAAAATATTTTTTATGATTTATTTGACTCATGGGTTATTTAGAAGTGTGTTACTAAGTTTCTAAATATATGTTGCCCTTCTTCTTAAAGGTTAGCTTATTTGGAAGCCAACTCTAGACTAACTCATATTTTCTCAGTACTTTAAAATTATTCCACCATCTTTTATTGTCATCTTTGTAACACTCTGATCGACAGTATACAATTGGGTTTTCATTGTTGTTACTGCAAAATCTGTTTTTCCTTTGGAGGTAATATGCTTCTTCTTTCTAGCTACTTTAAAATCTTTTCTTTTTTTCTTTCTTGATATTATGCAGTTTCACTAAAATGTAACTATCCTATGTGGTATACATATGCTTTCTACAGATTCATATATTTTTCAGTTCTGGAAAAGTCTTAGCCACAATCTCTTCTCTTCTCCATTCTATTTTCCCTTCTAGGATTTCAGTTAGACACATTACAGACTTTCTCTTTCTAGCCCCTAAATTTTATTATCATCTATCAGAATTCTACCTAGTTTCTTCTCTTTTTATATCTGCCCAATCATCTTTGCTCATTTTTGTGACTCTTTCTTTTTAAAATAGTGTTATTTTTTATTATGAGTTATCATTCTATTATTTCAAGTCTCCAGAGTCTCAATCTGCATTTATTCCCTGTTTACTCTCACTCTTGGTTACTTACTTCATTATATGTTAAATGAACTCTAAGTATTAACTCATACATTTGGATACTGTTAACTTGTAGAAAATAAGAGGTGAATTGAGTATGTTTTCTCCAAAGAGCATTTTGGTTTGGTGCTTCGTGGAGCTGGGTTGATACTGAACCAGGACCATTTCAGCTTCTTCAGGATCTCTGGGAGCACTCCAAGAGGTATTAGGCAACATGCCCTTCACACGTGCTTGTGCTTAGTTGCTTTGCGACCCCATGGATTGTAGCCCACCAGGCTTCTCTGTCCATGGGAATTCTCACATGTGCTTAACTCCTCAAAATTCAGATTTCATCTTTGGCTTTCCCCCCCCTCATTCTTTTTGTTACTTGGAAGTTTCTTCCATGTTCTATGATCCCAGCAATGAAAGATAAATTATGCCTTATGTAGGCTCTTAGTATCATGGCAGGAGTGCTCCTTAGTGTATCTACTTTAAAACTAAAAGAAAGCTAAAATCCACTGTGAATCTAATGTCTTTATCCAGCTTAAAATATAAATGCTTTAAAATCATTTTCAGATTGCTTTATTATTTTCTTTTAACCTAAGAGTGACTTTTTTCTCCTTATTGCTGAATTTATAGGCTATCTTAGCAGTTATTTTCCTCAGATGTTTTAGGATTTTGATTTGCAGGATAATTTTGAGAAGAATTTTTTTTTAGGACCAGATTTTATCGATTGTAGAGCCTTCTGCCTTGTGGATTTCTGGATACTGTTACTAAGTCAGTAGGCAGCTTAGCTAAGGTTCTGTCTATAAAACTGTACCTACCTTCCTAACACTTATTTATTAATTTTCTACTTAGTGACATGCAATAAGCCTGTCTCCAATCTTGTACCTTGTAAGGGGCTATTACCCTACAGAAATAACTCCTGACTTGTTTCTATCTGCTTTCAGACCCAGAGCTCAGAAGATTTGCAGCTTTAGCCCTATTCAGTTCAGTTCAGTTCAGTCGCTTAGTCGTGTCCGACTCTTTGCGACCCCATGAATCGCAGCACGCCAGGGCTCCCTGTCCATCACCAACTCCTGGAGTTCACTCAGATTCACGCCCATCGAGTCAGTGATGCCATCCAGCCATCTCATCCTCGGTCGTCCCCTTTTCCTCCTGCCCCCATTACCCCTGCTTTATTTATCAATTTCATTCCTAGTTCATGGATACATGTAGCTCGTTTTCAAAATGTGTCTAATTTCTTAAATCTTTATTTTTTATCTATTATCCAATGAATGCATAGACAAAAAGCCATGAGGTTGTTAAAAGTTCCCAGGTGAAAACTGTGATTGATTCTGACAAGAGATCAGAAAATATTTTCCCTTAGAAATCACTAGTCTTTTTGAGGGTAAAGTGGCCTTAAAGTATAGACTTAAAATGACATCTTGACCATGATTCCTATTTTGGTCTAATTTTAAAAACTGGGGGCTTCCCTAGTGACTTAGACAGTAAAGAATCCACCTGCTATGTGGGAGACCTGGGTTCAATCTCTGGGTTGGGAAGACTCCCTGGAGAAGTGAATGGGCTACCTATTCTAGTATTCTTGCCTGGAGAATTCCATGGACAGAGAAGCCTGGCAGATTACAGTCCATGGGTCACAAAGAGTTGGACACGACTGAGCAATTTTAACTTTCACTTAATAATTGGAATATTGATGCCATTACTTTTATCTCCTCTAAGAAACAGACCAACTACTATCAAACAGGAGGTATAAACCTTGCTCCTACTCACCTGCTCCAAGAGAAAAGTATGTACATCTTCCCCTTCTGGTAAAAAGTCCTTCCAGCTGAGGTCAGCCTCCCTCCATAGGGCTCCCACTTTCTTATGGCTCTAAAACAGAGATTAAGTCCAGTTCATTTACTTCTACATTGGAAGGAGGAAAAAAAAGTCAAGAGTGCAAAACTGTGAAGGCTAAAAAACTGAAACTTTTCCTTGTGCTGATATGAAGTTAATTTCTTACGATTCTCAGCTTTTAAGCTGAGATGTCTGAATGTACATAAATGTAGTGGTAAGTGAAGTACGGTTGCTTAAATTTCAATAATTTCTTTCACCAGATGACTAATCTGGGGATTGGCAAGCTTGGTGTTTGGTGTTTTTTTGAATATAATCATCTAAAAAGAGTTTAATTCACACAACTTATAAATTCAAAACTGTCTCTTTTCCTGGACAGTGCTATATGCATTGGTGATTAAAGCTATTCAATAAGCCTTGCTGGAGGCCCTCTTTATAGTAGGTTACCATTATGCTACTTAACATGAGAATGATTAAGGAAGTCATTGCTTAAGGAATGAGAACTATTTCAAGTGCAAGAAGAAGTGCAAGGTTGAGCCCAACAAACTGCAGAGAAGAGCTGCTGTCAGTTGGAAAACTGATGAGGAGGTTCAAGTCCACTCCCTGAACCAAGTCAAAGTGATAAAGCAAAGCGTCAGGCTTTGAGGCTGCAACTGTCATCTAAGGAACATGTACTAGTTATTTCACAGACTAATTTGCCCAGGGCATAGCTGATAACTTGGCAGAGCCAGGATTTTAACTCTAGGTTAATTTCAGAGTTTATGCTCCATGAGAATTTTGTTTTAGTCAGGAAAAGTGAGAATCTGCTTTCTGTTTCTACAAATAAATGTTAACAAGAATCTGAATTTTAAGGGATGAAGTCAAATAGGTAGAAGAGGAGGAGAAATTTTTGGATCTAGGAATTAGGGTTCAATAAAAAGCTCAGTGCCATCAAGCAAAGGGTAGTAATAATATATATAGATACTCAGCTAGGACTAGAGATGACACTAGTCAGTATACCTATCTACAAGTAATTATCACACAGATTAGATACAGGGGAACTTCTGCAGATTTAGACAGAGAAATGATATGCTATTTTGTTCTGTTTTTTATCAGTGCCTACAAAGCAGTGAATTCTATCATACCAGTATCTCTTGCTCTGGTATGAATAAGTCAGAAATCACTCTAGAACTTTCCAAGTGAATTTTGCTTTGATGTTTCTCACCCCAGGAGTTACATCACCTTCCTCTTTGGGAAGCTATACCACTTTTCCGAACCTCTTAACCTCTAATATAGCATTGACACAATTTTTTGGTTAAGATTTGTCTGTCTCCCCTTCCAGTCTATAAATTCTTTGAAGGTTTAGTCATCTTTGTAGACTAAAATCCTGGCAAAGGGCTTTGCAGAGAATTATGCAGTAAGTCTAAATAAATTCTAAAATAAATGTAACTCTAAGATAGAAATTCACAAACCGCAGAATCACTTTCACCACCTGCTTCTTTTTTCCATTAAAAAATCATTTTACTGAAGTATAGTTAATTTACCATGTTGCGTTAATTTCTGCCGTACAGCAAAGTGATTCAGCTACATACACACACACGGTCTTCTCCATATCCTTCTCCATTACAGTCCATCACAGGATACTGACACTTCCCTGAGCTATACAGCAGGTCCTCACCGTTTATCCATTATGTGCACAGCAGTTTGCATCTGCCAACCCAGACTCCCAACCCACTTCCCCCTCCCCTCGGCAACCACAATGCCGGGAGCCAGCGTGGGAATCCCACCCGTGACAAGGTCGTGCAGCAGAGATTCCCCCTGAGTTTCCCTGAGCATCTACACCCCAAAAATAAGGAAACCCGAATATGCCTGCTGCTGGGAGCCAGCGTGAGGAATCCCACCCGTGACAAGGTCATGTGGCAGAGACCTCAACAGGCAAGTCGATTTGGGTCTCAGGGCACCCCCCTGGTATTTCCTGAGCATGTACCCCCAAAACAAGAATCTGCTGGCCTATATATTGTATTTTTCTATTCTTCTGACACTCTCTGGAAAAAGTCAACTCAGGGCTTTAGTCTTCTGCATTTGAAAGGAGTGTTTCAGCTCAACCCCCTCTGAAAACGCTCTAACCTCTAACTTGCCTAACAGGTTCCCAGGACCTTTTATAGCTTGTGAATTGCTTACAGCCCCCAACTGCGAGGGGCACAAAGCTTAAGGATCTTAAAGTTACAGAGCCTTTTCAAAAACATATTGGTGACAGGATTTCACTGTTGACTCAAAGATTGCTGCCAGACCTCCTTATTCTTTATCTTTAGGGCACCTGGGAGGATGTTAATGTAAACTGGATATGGAAAAAGATAATAGTAAGTTTTGATGTTAGCAACACTAGACTTAATTACTTTTCTTTTGTTATAAATCACTGTACTCCTTTTACTTGTAACAAATTGTTATATCTTTGCTATGTAACTTTATTTAGTGCTTTCTGAGAATGGCACCAGACTTTGGGAAGAACAACACTTTTAACACAAATAAGCCTTCTGGTTAACATAACAATTATCAGAAAAGAGCCATAAAATGTTAATTGGCCTTTTGGCCAGAAGATGATGTAAATCACTTAAGGCTTGTGTATACAACTAGGTATGCAGAGAGAAAAGCCTGGTTTTGATAAGAGTCTGGGCTGCTAACACTGCATAATTTGGGATTACCCATTGATCTCTATGTACAAAAAAAAAAAAAAAAAAAAAAGGTATAAAAGGCCTTGAAGGACAATAGGGGCCGAGGCCAGTCACTGGAAGGACTGGTTTCCCTTGTGTCTCTCTCTCTTTCTCTTTCTCCCTCCCTCTCCTTTTCCAGCTGAATTCCCATCTGGAATGGGGAGGCTCACCACATCTACTTACTTGCCCTGGCTTTTAAGTTCCATGCGAAAGGGAGCCCAAGGTGGGGCACCCTTAGATATTCAAGTGGGCGCCGGTGGCCCCACGTAGATGGTGCAAATGTCTTGTCCTGAGATTTTATTGGCTTTCCATGTAAACCAAGTTATTCAAGCCTCTTTTCTCCACTTAAATTTTCCTAATATACTATTGTTTCCTTATCTAATCTTATATTAGTNAAAAAAAAAAAAAAAAAAAAAAGGTATAAAAGGCCTTGAAGGACAATAGGGGCCGAGGCCAGTCACTGGAAGGACTGGTTTCCCTTGTGTCTCTCTCTCTTTCTCTTTCTCCCTCCCTCTCCTTTTCCAGCTGAATTCCCATCTGGAATGGGGAGGCTCACCACATCTACTTACTTGCCCTGGCTTTTAAGTTCCATGCGAAAGGGAGCCCAAGGTGGGGCACCCTTAGATATTCAAGTGGGCGCCGGTGGCCCCACGTAGATGGTGCAAATGTCTTGTCCTGAGATTTTATTGGCTTTCCATGTAAACCAAGTTATTCAAGCCTCTTTTCTCCACTTAAATTTTCCTAATATACTATTGTTTCCTTATCTAATCTTATATTTCTGAAAAAATAAGTTTTTCCTTGCGGACTCCGTCCCCGCTTTGAATTCCCTGGATCCATGTTGCACAGATAAGTTCATTTGTATTTTAGATTCCATGTATAAGTGATATCAACATGAATTTTTACCACCTATTTCTAATCAGATTACTTAGCCTTAATCCAAAAATAATAAAATGAATCATTTCATGAATCTTCTCTTTCTCTGAAAGCAGAGGAATTTTAATAAAATCTATTATAATAAAGTATAAATAATATAACCATTTTGCTTCAAGAGAAAATAAATTAAAACACATCTTGAGATTCTTTAAATTTTACCAAATATAGCTGAGAATAGATAATTTCTTCCCAAATTACTAGAGAACAGAAAGGCAAATATACCTTTGGAAGAAACTAGACTGAACCAGAGACCTCACTCTTTTTTTCCCCCCAAATAATAAGTGTTAACAGAATTACTTACACAGCAATACCTTTTTTACAGATAAACCAAGATCAAAATCGTGATCTTTCCTAATACTCTGCTAAGTCCAACACTAAGTTTAACACTCACCATTTGTTTGCATAGAAGGTGCAATATTTCAGAAATCAAGATTCCAGCTCTTCCAACAGGAAGTAAAGGTTTGCAAAATTCTCTGTAAAAGATACAAGTAGTGTTTAAGTACCTCTGAACAAATTCTCTGTTTTAAAAAACAGGCAAACAAAGTGTGCCAAAAGAACAGACACTAAGCAATCTAAACAATACTGGGAAAGTCCAAGCTCCAGAACATGCTCAAAGTAATAATTTTCAGCAGAAGCAGTTCAGAGACCTCGGGTTTTTATGCCTCATTGAGAAGCCGGAAAGAGGCTTTACTGTTCCTGGGTTTTGCCTTTTTCTCTGTTTCAGTGACAAAAGCAATGCAAAGATCAGTCTCACTTACTCTGTTTATTTAAGTTCCATTTTAAACTGAAAGGAGAGAAGCACCTTGGGTAACAGGAAGGTATGAAGCTTGCTTATGAAATATGTTTCAGAAGGGAAGCTTTTCTTTAGAATATGGATGAAACACAAAGGAACCAATTTTCCCATAGTTTAAATCAGTATTTCACAAGCTATGTTCCACAGTATATTAACAATTATTCTTCAAAAAAAGAATTCAACAGTCAATTAAATGAAGTGATGCTGACTGAAACAAAGCTAAATAATTTTTATTTGTTGCTTTGCTTACAGGACTGTCATAACCCTTTAATGTGCTATACTACACTTTGTGACTCTCACAGGGACACACTAGTATGCAGAGTTTGACTATGTGAACAGTTTTGGGAGAAATACTAGCCTACACAAGGTAGCTACAATTGCCCATTCCTGTCCAAATCTAGGAATGCCTAACAGCTCAGTTTCTTTCAAAACAACCTGAGCATGTACCACGCACGTACTACAATCTGACAGGTTATCATGTGGAACTATGAATTCTTACAGCACTGGAGCAATGAGAGACATAAAATCCAGATTAATATTAAGCTTCCAGGAGCAATCGCTTTCCAGTTACACGATTCTGAAGCCATATCTAATGTTAATGAACCACAGGGCTATTACATCCCCATCACTTCTCTAATTTAGAGAAATGTAACATTTTTATACAGAAATTAGAAGTCTTAAAGAGCCACAGGCTGGGTGTGAAAGTCTCTAAAAGCACTGAAGAAACAGCACTAAGCTAAAAGCCAGCTGCTGAGTTCTGCCAGGTTAACTAGAAATATATCCAAAGAAGTAAGTACAACTTACGTGATGAGTTCTCTCATGGAGATCCCGCCTTCTTTTAACATGGGAGTCACCAGTTCAGCAAGGTACAACCAAATATGGGGAATATCAATGGCCATGTCATCTGCCAATTCCAATGTTTCTGAAAAACTGGAAAAGGACAGGAAAAAACCCACACGCAAATGTAATTGAAAGTTAAGATCAAATACACAGATCAAACAGCAGTCAGTCAATAAATACCCATTAAAAACTGCTATGTCTGGTGCTGCTCTAGGCATCAAGTGCACAAGCTTTTGATCTCACAGAGCTTGTATCAGTGTGGGGAGGAAAACAAACAAACAAAAGCTTATTTGCAGACAGGGTTAACTCTCTGAAGAACAGGACCTAAATTACCAGGATATCGCTAGAGGGTGACCAGAAAATACTCCTGTATGGAAGTGACTTCTGAAAGACCTAATGAAAACGAGGCAGTCTCATGACGTTCTAGGGTAACAAGCTATTAAATTAATCCCAATTCTAAAGAGTTCCCCATAGTTAAGTATCATATCCTTGGAGTCAGTCAGAAGCACTAACAGAACACTTCGTGTAATACAGACCAGACACAAAGAGGAGACAAGACAAAATTTCTTCCCTTGAGGAGCTTACAATGGGGAAGAAAGCTCGGTGAATAGAAAAGAGTCTGACAACGTCACTACATAACAGCATCATTATACGCGTGACAAACTGCACAACCTCCAAAGAGAAGCTGGTGGTTTTAGACTTTCATCCTATGGAATATTTCTCAACGTGAAGGAACATAAATCCAATTTTTAAATATAAAATTTAGAAACATCAAATACAAAACATCAGCACAGTCTTATTTAGGCCAGAAATCATAGCTATTTATTTTAAGTATAAAAACATAATTCAAGACTGTGTTAATCTTTCCAACATAGAATATATTAAAAGGTACAAAAACAAAAGTGAATCTAACTATAGGAGACACATACATAATTACAAGGAAATATACATAGTCAGAAGGGTGCATGAATCGAGGGGCCAAGGGCAGGTGGGTGGTACCCTTCCAGATCTCCGCACACATAAAAAATGTGTGCTTTTCACTGCAAGTCCAGTTTCTAGCCAGACTGTGCCATTCTTTTTCCTGCTTCAGAGAGCTGCACATCACTAACATTCTTCACTTAAAAAGAGCAACCACTGCAAGGCAGGGTCACTTTTCTGAAGGTGTCATTTCAAAACAGGTGGCAGCTCAGCCACATTATCTAACTCTGGGCTTCATGAATCCTGAATGGCAATTTTGTGACCTCACAGCTTGCAATTATTTGACACCAATTTGCAATAAACAGACTCTTGACTGTTCGCTCATTATGTACGCTTCCAGCTTGGTTAATGTGCCAATGATGGAACATGATCTGGCTGGGCTCCAGGATTTTTAGATTAATTACGTGTAATGCCTCTTCACGTTTCATGGTTTAGTGGTATAAACTTTTCAAATGAGCTCATGAGACAATCGCAGCAGTCTTGGTCTTGAAGCAGGGTGTCGGAACTGCTCTTTTCATCTCATATGACAACTAAAAGATACTCATATTCTTGCCCCAGTTTTCTACTTGTTGATCAGTCAGTTTACCATGGTACAGTCTGCAGAACACCATCATCGATCAAATCCATACTGATGATAAAAAATACAGTTGGCTGAACACACGATATCTGAAGCAAAAGCTCGTTAAGCGATTTACTTCTCTTCAAGTTTACTATTCCTAAATCCTTTTGTATGATTTTAAAAGAAAAATCCTACAGCCCCGTCTGCAGAAGCTGCTTGATAATCATCTCCGTCTTTGGACTACTACTTAGCTTGTAACAGTGCCTTGCCTGACATGTATTTTCTGCTGGCTGAAAAAATGAAATAAAGCTGTAGCACAGCCTTGCTTCGTGGTATATAGTGACCACCACACCCAGTAAACTGCACTCTTGGAGGTCCACCGATGGGACTTGGAACATCCCTCACCCCATTTCAACTACAGAAACTCTATTTTCACTTATTTTATATATTGCGATCCTAAAATTTAGTTGAAGAAAGCAATCAATATAAAAGAAATATATTTTTTAATTTTAATTTTTTAATGCAGTAAAGTTCTGATTAGACATCTGATAAAAGGCAAAATAATCTACTATCCCTGGAAATGATCTTGTCAGGCAGCATCTTCCACAATTTTGCGTTATGATAACTTTACAATTCTGCATGTGGAGCTTAGTCTGCTGTCCACTGAGGCGCCAAACAGTGTCTTTTACCAAAGTAGAACTGCCTTAAGTGGCAAGAAAAGTTCCAAGAGTAGTCAAAGAGCAGGTAAGAATTTTCTTCCCAATAAGCATCTCCGAAAGTAAAATATTAATATATTAAGATTCCTTGAAGGGCAAATATTTTGGGTTTCTAGTCAACTTCAACTTTGTCCTGCTTTTCACTTGTTTATTACATTTTCATTTGTTTGAAACACTTTCAAAGAGATTCCAATTCCATGGTGAACAGTGAGCTACATTCAACTACCTTTACCAGACAGTTTTCAGAAGTCTCCTGAAGCCATGATATTAAACGACTGTACCACATTATCTGAAATGAATCTAACTACACAACAATGTGCTCACCTACCCACATATCTATCTGATTAGCATCATAGAGTATTTAGATCCAAGTCCTGAAAATTCCAAGGGGATGGTTTGATCCTGTGGAAATGTTTTATATACATCAACTACTATGCTCAAAGTTGATAAAACATCTTTAAAAAAAAAATTGCAAAGGATATAAGTTTCATTTATAAACCACCTGACAGGTTATCTGAAACATCTGTCTAGTCTATCTTACTCTTCAAGTAGCAATGTATGCTTTGGGCAGCTGTAGGAGAAACTACGGATAGGGGACTAGAATGCAAAGCAGGAAGTAAAGAAACACCTGGGGTAACAGGCAAATTTGGCCTTGGAATACGGAATGAAGCAGGGCAAAGGCTAATAGAGTTTTGCTAAGAGAACGCACTGGTCATAGCAAACACCCTCTTCCAACAACACAAGAGAAGATTCTACACATGGACANTGATGCTGGGAGGGACTGGGGGCAGGAGAAGGGGACGACAGAGGATGAGATCGCTGGATGGCATCACCAACTCGATGGACATGAGTTTGAGTGAACTCTGGGAACTGGTGATGGACAGGGAGGCCTGGCATGCTGTGATTCATGGGTCGCAAAGAGTGGGACAGGATCGAGCGACTGGACTGAACTGAGGAGAAACCGCAGATTAATAGTTGGCTGATCAGGGCCCAGTAAACTTGGAGGTCTTCCTTTTTATTTTCCAGAATCATCACTGGCTTGGGAAATTAGGCAGAAATGGCTTTAATTATTCAGAAAGCATTTCAATTGTGTCTGAATACTTGCAGCTTCCATGGACCATCAGGCTCCTCTGCTCAAAGGATTTTACAGGCAGGAATACTAGAGTGGGTTGCCATTTCCTTCTCCAGAGGATTTTCCCAGCCCAGGTATCAAACCCAGGGCTCCCACGCTGCAGACACATGCTTTACTGTCTGAGCCACCAGGGAAGCCACAATTGCTCAGAAGTTGGCCTTTAAGCAGTATTGGCATCCAGAGAGCTGACCCTGATGCTCCCGTCATAATGCTGAGTAAGGACAGAGACCTTTGGATACTGGGACAAAAAGAGACAGCAGACAGGGCATTTCGGTGGCTCCAATGAAATGGCTTCTCTGGACAATATGATGTGTTTATAATTTAGGTTTCAGAAGGAATTGGGAAATTATGATTCAATGTGCAAGAAGGCTCTTTGTGGATACTAACATGGGGCTATCTCTTAGTTTCCACCTTAGAAAAAATTGTCAGACCTTTTCATTTAGGAAGGAACAGGGATCTTCCTAGGGGTCTTGTCTAAGGATAGCCTGGTTAGGTCTCACTAAGTGTCAAAAGCTAGGCCTGAAGCTGCTGTGCTATCACGAGCTGCAGAGGAAGCAGGGACGGAGAAAGCTGAAGCAGCTACTGAGACACAGGTGTGTTCCCTTTCGGTCTCTATGAAATGTGGTTGTGGTAGTGTTGCCGACAGCCGCAACAGCACCACCACCAAAGCAAGTGTGGACACCATGTCTGGACTTGGTAATGTTTGCCCAGGGAAATGAAAATGTTTGAGATAGCCTGGGAACCAAGCTAGCACCTCACAAGTTCGACCAAGGCCAATGACACTAGAATGCACTCTGTGAGGGCTTTTCAGGGATGAAACAACTTCTGAGTATAGTTTGAAGAAAGACAGAAAATGGTAACTGGTAATGTAGCATTCTCATTTCCAAAATTTTCTGGTGAATATATCATAATATCTTGGCAAAAAGCAAATATATATAAATTAACATAATAGTTATTAAAACTATAGTTCCAAGTTGGCTAGGGGCAGAACTCAATTTGTGAGGCTGTAAATACCCTCACTTGCTCTTACTATTTATACTGGTTGGGTACTGGAGTGAATGGGCCAAAATTTCTTACTAAGTTAACTGAGTCAGATGGCCTTAATCTAGTCAAGTCACTGAATAAAGAGAAATCTAACTTATTGATGAAGTATAACTTTTTAATGATTCTAGGAACAAATATACATCTTCTGGGACCCTGAGGACAATGCCATTATTCCTTACAGAAATCAAATGAATAGTTATTCCTAGGTATCGTCAACCCTTGGATTTAATAATTATACTATTCTAAGAGGTTGGCCATATCTGAGAGATATATGGTGGTATTTCATCATGTGCATTTAATTTATAAGACCACAAAAAAGATTGGCAAAAAAAGAGATTTACAATGAGAGAAATAATTTAAACGATGCAGAAGTCTTCCTGACATTCCACTCATGGAGCACTCACCCTGAATATGAGATGGAAGGGTTATCCCATCTGACATTTACCCTACAGGTCTCAGTTCCTCTTCTCTCACAGAATGGGTACCTGTCAGCTCTGGCTGTGGTTCTGTGTTTACATTTGTGTAACATGGCTCCTAAAACAATTTTTTTTTAAAAAAAAACCATACGCAATTTCACTTTAAATATTGATTTTAAAACATAAGCCTGGGCAAGAGTCTATGATTGCACCACAAAGAACCTGATCCATGCATGCATCTGTGGGTGATCACAAAGATAGGTAGATTCTGATCACATAGGGTTTAACACAAGTGATAGCCAAACATCATCAACTCAGCCACCAAGAGAAATCATAATGAAACCAACCTGGAATAAACCTAATCATTAGCAACCTGGGAGTTACATATGTTTCTATTGGGGTAGAGTGGACAGACAAGCATTTCTTGGCCAAAATGAACCAAGTGAAAGGATGAAGCTTTTTTGGTTTAATTTTCCAGAATTTTTCTCACAAAGGAAAGCTTTTTTCTCAGGGTTTACATGTAGGCTGATGAGGAGCTCTGAGTATCTTGGCAGTTAAGAGGGTCTGTTATCTGACTTGCATCATAATATGTGTCTATCTACAATTAGATACAGAAAATCAGAAAATAAACACTAATCAGAAAATAACCACTAGCACAATCTATCAAATGCCATCATATCAAGCAACATATATACTGTCAATATAATATACATCAACATATGATGGCAGATACAATTTTAACCTATGGAAACTGCTAAATACTTTAAAAGTTATGCACTCTTAAAATTAACTACTATGAAAGAGCCTAGTAACTGAATATTACTGTTGAGTAGGATACTGACCCTCTGAAAAAGTCCTGTTTGCGGAGCTTTTCTGACTGTACCAGCTGATACAGTAACTGGCCCATGTGATCCCGGGTGATCTGGCTCCTTTCCAGGGTGGACTCCACTCCTGTCCTTACGAACACATGCTGCAGGCCCTGGGCATTCAGCTCTTCCACACACTGCATGGCTTCCTGTTCAAACAGCAAATAAAAGCTTACTCCAAAATAAGGGTCGAATTGCCAGAGTGTTAAAATAAGTTCAAAAACACTTACTTATGACAAAACTGGTAGAAAAGAGCAAGATAGTTTTCATATATACAAACAGCTAAACATTAATATAGCTCAGTAAAATGCAAGATAATACAGGCAATATTGTTAGGCATATTTAAAAATAAAAGTGCATCTTTATAAGGCTAGTGTGTTTAGGTTAACATTTTAAAGATCACTCAAAAGACCAGAGCCAAAAATGTCCTTTTTTACACAACATGGATCTATATTATGATCATTTAGAAATGGTATAGCATGAAATAATATTTAAACAGAAATTCATGTCATGATTCAAAGGCCTTAATGAGATAACTGAGGTAATCCTGTCTCAATATGTAATATTCGCAAAATCTGCAAAGAAAAATGTCTTCCTTTTATAGTAAAGTTGACATGGTTAGCTGAAGTACTAAAAATCTTTTAGGAAGATCTTGGGATGTGGGGCTTGTAGACTGGTTCTTAACCACAGGATGATCTGGCTAGGTCAGTATCTCTGTTCTGGACAATAAAAGCCTGGCAGCAGGGGCACTCAATCACCAATACAGCAGTGTGCCTCCCTGCCAGCAGCTACTTCAACTTGTCTGAGTCCAAAATCCTGTGATTCTACATCTGACGAGAGCAGTCCTTGTGATGGGGAAGATGCATGTGAGAAGGGCAGCCTCCTGACAGAAGCAGCGAGTAAGGCAGGTCTAGGTGTCTTCACCACTGTTTATCTCCTGTCTAGTAAGTTATTTAACACCTCCTCCCATGTCAACTTTTTATCCAAAATATTTTCAAAATATAGAGAAATTAAAGGGTAATAAAATGTACACCAACATACCTTTACTGCAATTTAATCAATTGCTGGTTTTCTTATATATGTATCTAAGAAATTCAACATTCAACACAGTAACATCATCTAAGTATCTGATATATAGTACATACTGGAATTGCCACAACTGTCCCCAAATGTCCAATATAGCTTTTTCGTTGTTCTAGGATCCAAATGAAAACCCAACGTCACACGTCACGATGCCTCTTTACTCTTGTTTTTGGCGGTGCTGCCCAGCTTGCAGGATCTTAGTTTCCCAGCTAGGGCTCAAACCCTGGGTCCTAGCAGTGAAAGTGCCAAGTTCCAAACACTGAACCATCAAGGAATTCTCTCTTTAGGTTCCTTTAGTACGAGTCAATTTTTTCTCTCTTCTTTGTGTTTTCATGACACTGGCAGTTTTAAGACAACTGTCACGTAAAACTGTTTCTTACATACACTTTTACCCAATCAGTCTGTCTGTTTCCAGCCCCATCTGCATCTCACTTACAGTCATCGAATGCTAAGTAAGTTACCACCCATCCTTCTAGCTTCCAGAATGGTGTTGCTTTCTACAGCTTATGCTTTTTATCCTTTTGGGGTTTTACCTCCTTTTAAGCCTATCATCATCATTATAAAGCCTTTTCAGGACAGCATAAAAAGGAAAGTAAATACTTAGTGCTCAATATTATACCTGAAGTGATTGTCTTCCAATGAGAATTTCGTCACTGCATCTGCATACTGGGCCAACTAACTATATCATGGAACTACTGATGTGAAGCTTCTAAGTTCACAGCAGTTCATACGCTTACCCTTCTCCCTAGTTTCTAATGTTTTGTTTCTTGTTTTTGACCTCTAACCTGAAATGACACCTCCTAGAATCCCTGTGACTGCCCAATCACTGGTTAGCATACCATCTAATCTTACTTCTTTGCACTGAAACACTTTCTTTTTGTAGAAGCTGCTTGTTTAGTTATTACCTATTTTTAGGACAACTTTGTCTGTATCACCCACTAGAACATAAGCTCTGTAAAAGACCCATAAAAACAGATTATGTTGTTCACTACATATACTACAATATTTACAAGAAGTATTCCTTACAATGGGCTTCCCTGGTAGCTCAGCTGGTAAAGAACTTTTCTGCAATGCAGGAAACTCTGGTTTGATTCCTGGTTCAGGAAGATCCCCTGGAATAGGGATAGGCTACCCACTCTAGTATTCTTGGGCTTCCCTGGTGGCTCAGACAGTAAAGAATCTGCCTGCAATGTGGGAGACTTGGCTCAAACAGTAAAGAATCTGCCTGCAACGTGGGAGACCTGGGTTCAATCCCTGGGTTGGGAAGATCCTCTGGAGGAGGACACAGCAATTCACTCCAGTATTCTTGCCTGGAGAATCCCCATGGACAGAGGAGCCTGGTGGGCTAGAGTCCCTGGGGTCGCAACAAGTTGGACACAACTGAGCAAATAAAACACACGCATGCATTCCTTAACGTGGGTGACACATTTCAGGTGCTCAACATACAGACCTCACAGAGGCTAAAAACACAAGGTGTGGAGTCCGACAAATATTTCTGAACCCTGGTTCTGCCACTTACTTGCTATTGTGTGAGTTCAGGAATGTTACTTAATCTCTCAGCTTTGACTTCCTATCACAAGGTTACTGTGAGGACTGCATATAATGTATATATAAGCATTTGGCATGTTGCCAAACACAAAACAATGGCAAAATAAATGCTTATTTGTATTACTATTAACTATAGTACCTATTAAATAAAATGTTAGGGAAAAATCTTCCTTAGAATGAGGTCTGCAATAAGCCTTTAGCATGACACACTGATACCCAAAAGGTAGGAAGAAAAAGTATAGCTTCTGCTCTGAAGCTGGAAGCTTGGATTTGAATCCTGAGTCTGCCATTTATACGACAGAAATAAGTATGACCTGGAGCAAGTTACGTTACACCTTTGAACCTCAGCTTTCTTTTCTATCTTTTAATTTTATTTTACTTTGAATTAGAGGATAATTACTTTACAAAATTGTGATGGCTTCTGCCATACATCAACATGAATCAGCCGTAGGTATACATATGCCCCCTTCCTCTTGCACCTCTAGCTGTGTTAGGGGCTTCCCTGGAGGCTCAGACAGTTTTAAAAAACAAAAGGCTGTGCTGCCAATTTATAAGAATACTATTCATTTTCCAGGAATCTAACAAATCACAATATATGAAGTCTGCTCTTTGGATTACTCCAGCTAGTGTTCTTATTTTTGCTGCATTGTCAAGAGGTTCTGAAAAGTACTATAACTTGCTCATGAGCAAAACCTTCCTATTTCTCAATTTTGGACAATTTCGGTAAGCTTTTACCAAAACAAAAGTAGTTAATATATCTGACAAATAATTTTAACAGATAAGCCTTTGATGACCCCAGATTCCTAAACTGAGTCCCATTATATGATCTCTCCTAAGAAGCACAGTTGGAATCAAGATTGCCAGGAAAAATATCAATAATCTCAGATATGCAGATGACACCACCCTTATGGCAAAAAGTGAAGAAGAACTAAAGAGCCTCTTGATGAAAGTGAAAGAGGAGAGTGAAAAAGTTGGCTTCAAGCTCAACATTCAGAAAACAAAGATCATGGCATCCAGTCCCATCACTTCATGGGAAATAGATGGGGAAACAGTGGAAACAGTGTCAGACTTTATTTTTCTGGGCTCCAAAATCACTGCAGATGGTGACTGCAGCCATGAAATTAAAAGACACTTACTCCTTGGAAGGAAAGTTATGACCAACCTAGACAGCATATTCAAAAGCAGGGACATTGCCAACAAAGGTCCGTCTAGTCAAGGCTATGATTTTTCCAGTGGTCATGTATGGATGTGAGAGTTGGACTGTGAAGAAAGCTGAGTGCCGAAGAATTGATGCTTTTGAACTATGGTGTTGGAGAAGACTCTTGAGAGTCCCTTGGACTGCAAGGAGATCCAACCAGCCCATTCTAAAGGAGATCAGCCCTGGGTATTCTTTGGAAGGACTGATGGTGAAGCTGAAGCTCCAGTACTTTGGCCACCTCATGCGAAGAGTCGACTTACTGGAAAAGACTCTGATGCTGGGAGGGATTGGGGGTAGAAGAAAAGGGGACGATGGAGGATGAGATGTCTGGAGGGCACCAACCACTCAATGGACATGAGTCTGAGTGAACTCCGGGAGATGGTGATGGACAGGGAGGCCTGGTGTGCTTCGATTCATGCGGTCACAAAGAGCCAGACAGGACTGAGCGACTGAACTGAACTGAACTGAAGGTCCTACAGGTCTCCTAGCATTTATTTTAACTACAATTGAACACTGTGTGGACTTTATCTGTTCATGATCTATCTCTAACTTAAGACAACAAGGCTCATGATGTCAGGCAGTATGTGTATCTTACTCACTGCTATCTTAAAATGAAGATCAAGGAGAAGATTAAGGTTACAGAATGGCAAACTGAAAGCTACATCTGGAAATGTTCCACTTAGGCTGTCTGACCCTGGCACATTACTCTTTTGTGACTCAGTTTTCCCACTTATGAAGTAAAGAAAAATAATGTCAGCTGTACTTTAAAGTTACTATGAGAATGTTGATAAAATGACAGGCAATATAAGGAGCCGGGAATTCCTCATAATGATAATGTGTTGTTTTTGTTCATTAACATCAAAGTAAATTTGGTTATTCTGCAGTGGGGATGGACTGATACCTGCTCTCCCTCCCTGCCAGTTGATCTTGTGAACTACAGTATCAATATAAAAGAGCACACTCGGTAGGAATGTTTCGAGTTGTGCAAACTGAATTGTGCAGGGCTGGGATTACTCACTCTAGGTCTCATCAGTTCACAATAACTGATCTAGACCAGAATCAAGTTACACTGCCCCCATCACAGGCCTTTCTGTGCTGCTGCTTTCTTTCTAAAAATTTTTGTTTACCTTAAAATCATTAATGTGTAGAAACTCATCAATGATAGATTTGGACTTCCTCTCCATCTCTTCCTCTGACAATGCAGGCTTGTCAGAGGCTGATGTTGCTGGAATTTCTGGTTTCGTCACTAGTGAGGATAAAAAAGTGAGAAAGGAAAAATGACCAAAATTATCAGTAAAATGGTAGAATTATGGTTGATAATATTTGTGTGCTGTTACATTGGTTTTTTTTAGTAAAGGCATTAAAACAGATACCAATTTGACAAAGCAAGCTACCTAAAAGAAGAATAGAGAAACATTTTTTTAGAATACACACATACTAAACAACTTCATGATCCACAAGAGCTTTACAAGGGATTGAGATATTGATAAACTTTTACAATTAGCACTTTTCTTTCCTTTTTTTAAAAAAAAATCAAGGTATAGTTGATTTACAGTATTATTTACAGTATTATATTAGCTTCAGGTAAACAACACGGTGACAGAACGCTTTTCTAGAGTATACTGCATTTCCTTCCTGTATTTTGATTGCTCTCCACCGCTTCGAATACGGAGGGCACCCGAGGCCTGCTCAGTCGCACAGGCGTGCACAGAGCTACAGCCACACTGGCTTTGGCAGTTGCTGAAATACGCCATGGTTCCACTGACAAATACTTTGTTCATGATGCTCCTCCTATACAGAATGCTCGCTCTCTGCCCCTCGCCTATCCCTCCTTGCGAACCTGTTTTAACTCCTCTTTCCTTCAGACCCGAAGGAAGCCTTCTCGAACACCCCCCTGTGTCTGGTAAGTAAGTACTTTCTTATAACTGTGTTTCTTTCCTAGCATTTTTCTCATTTTGTACTTCTATACAGTCGTGGTCCGTGTGAGGGTTGGAAGAGAATTTCCAGACTTGAGGCAGGAAAGGAGAATAAAGTTTATTAGAGCAGGAGACGCTGTTAGAACAGCAGGCCGGCTCACGGAAGAACTGACCTTGAACAGTGGTCCTTAGTTCACTTTTATACCCAGGGTACAAGGAGTGGGCTAGGGGTCTTGTGGGTCATTTGCTGATTGGATGAGGCACGTATCCTGGGTGGGGTAAGAGTAAGGCAGATAACTTCTCCCTATGGGGTAGGAGGGGAGACAGGCGATACTGCTCAGGAGGACCTGAAATCTGTTAGTAGTTACACCACGGGAGAGGGAAGGACCCTAAGGGTCTGGTTTTTCCGCTGCTGCATTCCGAGACCTTCCTTGGTTTTATCTGCTCTTTCGATCCTTGGGTCACCACGTGTATCATCTTTCATGGGGTTATCTGATAAACTTCTTGACCCAGGAAACAGAAGACCAAGAGCAGGGACTGGTGCCCAGAAGTCACGAGGTGCTCAGGGGCATGCGGCAAATGAACAAATGACCCAGACAGTAAACGTGCGGAGGGCAGCTATGCTACAGTGTCCAGCACACACCCGGAGTTTCCATATGCTATCTTGTTAGGCTCCCAAACCACCCAGCATGCAGAAGGAGGTCACACGTCCTTAAAACGGAAAGATCTGAAGTCCTCATCAGTCAGGAAAAGACATTTCAATTTGCCTGTGAAATCCATTTAGAAGTGAAGAGACATAATTTAAAAAGTGAAACAAACTGAAAGCTAGGAAGATGTCATAAAACAACCAGTATTACTTCAGGATTAAGATTTAAAACTTTTTCATCACTGTCATTATCATCATTAAGATATCTAATACCTTTTTGCAAACTTTGTATCTACCAGGTAATGTTCCAAGTATTTATATGTATTATCACTTTTAACCTTCACAATAACTCTACAGAATTAGTACACTTATTATCCCCATATAAGAGATGAGGAAACTGAAAATCAGGTTAAACACGTGAGGAAGTTTTCAGAGCACTACCTGAGTTGGTCCTCTAAGCACATACACGCTCAACATGTACAAAACCCACAGAGGCTCCAAGAGGAAGGTAATGAAAGGCCATCTGATACGTTCTCTTTGGTTTGCCCTGTGGTGGCGCAACAGTTTCGGGATTTTGATACATGTGAGGGGCTGTACAAAGGAGTGGAGAAGGAAATGGCAACCCACTCCAGTCTCTTGCTTGGAGAATCCCAAGGATGGGGGACCCTGGTTGGCTTCCATCTATGGGATCACACAGAGTCGGACATGACTGAAGCGACTTAGCAGCAGCAGAAGCAGTACAAAGGATCCCTTGGAGAAGGGAGGCCACCCACTCCAGTATTCTGGCCTAGAGAATTCCATGGACTGTATAGTCCATAGGGCTGCAAAGAGTCAGACAGGACCGAGCAACTTTCATTTTCACTTTTCACAAAGGATACTCACTCTAATGCAAATGGGGGTACAATATAGGGACCTTGGAAGAAATTCATATTGCTCAAGATATAGCAAAAGGACCTCATCTTCACCGCTTTTAATAGTGAAAGGGGAAAATTTACAAACTGCTGAACCACGGATACCTGGGGAATGAGAACAGTAAGATTAGGAAGGTATCCTCTAATTTTTAAAGCACTGGCTTGTGTGCTGTTAACATGTATTGACTCTGAAAATCTACTCGGGCACAAAGTCTCCTTGTCCTTTTCCCCTCCCAAATTTCAGGCCCCAGTCTTCACCTGTATCCGTCTACACAGAGCCCCTCACCTGGCTCCCGGGCCCTGCTTCGCTCCGCCTCAGCGCTGCCCCTCTCCACGTCCATGCCGCCTGTGAGCTGCTTCACAGTCTCCAGCATCTCCCTCCGCTGCTCCTCCTGAGACTGATTGTCTAGCAGGTCTTTACTGCTGCCGCCCCTCATGAAAGTGTTCGGCCGAGCTGCTGCAGACGGGAGGGGCTTGTCATTCTTCTCCCTGCCCGTGCTTCCACGACTTAAAAGACAAAACAACACTTCTCAAAATAAAGACCACCTCCATTCCCTCTGTGTTCAAATTATAGAACACCACCAAGACTTTCTAAAAGTATGCAGAACTTTCCACAGATAACGTTAGATGTATGAGGCACCAATTACATGCCGAAGTGTAATTATTTATAAAAACAAGTAAAATCAGTGCTTTAATGAGATTAAGATGTACTTTAGCTTTCCTTAAATGTTAAAGGGATACCACTTGGAAATTTTAAATGCCAATGGCAATTCTTCGTTTAAATTTTAAAAAATCTTTTAAGAAGAAAGACAGTGATGAGTGTTTGAGCTAAGTGAGAGAAAGGGAAAGAGAGTACCAAAATAATATGGTTTTATTGTCCTACAAACTTGACAATGATATTTATTCAGAAATTTCAAATACATGGAAAATATTTGAGGACCAAGTCATGGAAAGTTTTTGAATAGCCCAAATCACACATTACTTTCATTTTAGGAGAGAATCTTCCTGTCTTCCTACTCTTCTCTCAGACAATTCTAACCGGTGGGGCAAACACGTCCTCAGCCCAAGAGAGATCAGCAACGGGGAATTTAAAATGAGAAAAGGAAGACTTAGAGGCAACGGCCTAATCACTATGCAGGAACAGACACAGTCCTCAAAAAGGACAGCCTTCAGGTACACTGATAGCAGGACAGTTCAGTTCAGTTCAGTCGCACAGTCGTGTCCGACTCTTTGCAACCCCATGAATCGCAGCACACCAGGCCTCCCTGTCCATCACCAACTCCCAGAGTTCACTCAGACTCACGCCCATCGAGTCAGGGATGCCATCCAGCCATCTCATCCTCGGTCGTCCCCTTCTCCTCCTGCCCCCAATCCCTCCCAGCATCAGAATCTTTTCCAATGAGTCAACTCTTCGCATGAGGTGGCCAAAGTACTGGAGCTTCAGCTTCAGCATCATTCCTTCCAAAGAAATCCCAGGGCCGATCTCCTTCAGAATGGACTGGATGGATCTCCTTGCAGTCCAAGGGACTCTCAAGAGTCTTCTCCAACACCACAGTTCAAAAGCATCAATTCTTCGGCGCTCCGCCTTCTCCACAGTCCAACTCTCACACCCACACATGACTACTGGATAAATCATAGCCTTGACTAGATGGATCTTAGTCGGTGAAGTAATATCTCTGCTTTTGAATATGCTATCTAGGTTGGTCATAACTTTTCTTCTAAGGAGTGTCTTTTAATTTCATGGCTGCAATCACCATCTGCAGTGATTTTGGAGCCCAGAAAAATAAAGTCTGACACTGTTTCCATTGTTTCCCTGTCTATTTCCCATGAAGTNATGACCACAGGAAAAACCATAGCCTTGACTAGACAGACATTTGTTGGCAAAGCAATATCTCTGGTTTTTAATATGCTATCTAGGTTGGTCATAACTTTTCTTCCAAGGAGTAAGCATCTTTTAATTTCATGGCTGCAATCACCATCTGCAGTGATTTTGGAGCCTCCCAAAAATGAAGTCTGACACTGTTTCCACTGTTTCCCTGTCTATTTCCCATGAAGTGATGGGACTGGATGCCATGATCTTTGTTTTCTGAATGTTGAGCTTTAAGCCAACTTTTTCACTCTCCTCTTTCACTTTCATCAAGAGGCTCTTTAGTTCCTCTTCACTTTCTGCCATAAGGGTGGTATCATCTGCATATCTGAGATTATTGATATTTCTCCCAGCAATCAATTTCAGCTTGTGTTTCTTCCAGCCCAGCGTTTCTCATGATGTACTCTGAGTGTAAGTTAAATAAGCAGGGTGACAATACACAGCCTTGATGTACTCCTTTTCCTATTTGGAACCAGTGTGTTGTTCCATGTCCAGTTCTAACTGTTGCTTCCTGACTTGCATATAGGTTTCTCAAGAGGCAGGTCAGTGTTCTGGTATTCCCATTTCTTTCAGAATTTTCCACAGTTTATTGTGATCCACACTGAAACATAAAAGGGAGTAAAAAAGCAAAAGCAAAACTGTTCTCTGAATGTATGCAGGAACAGTAAAGTTAAAGTTGTGACATTCTGATACTCAGAGTCTAGGGTAAGTCCAACACCTGTGCAGACAGCCTGCCCTCCCAGAGACTTGCACCTAAACACCACTGTGAACAATTAATAGCAAAACTAAGAATTCTCAACACTGCCATCTCTCTCCCCTAGGTCATTCACAGGTCTCCTTCATTCCTGGAGTTTAAATACCTTTCCAGGGTCCTAGACTCATGCCATTGCTTCAGTATTTCCAGCTCCTCACATGTAAATTAGGTGAGGGCCAACTTTGTCCAAGAAGACAGACTTTATTTTAGAGAAGGTATATGCCTCACATTGGGCTTTGTATTTTTTCAAATTCCAGGCTCCTGCTGATGAAAATATTCTAGTCCCAGAAGTGAATGTGAGCCCAGGCTGGGTCCTGCTGCCACCACGAGGAATGAATTTGTACCAGTGTGCAGCTGCTTGTTTTTGGAGTCTCAGCCTTCACTGCTGTCAGAGATAATAGTTCCCCATCTCAGCCTGGGCTTCCCAGAGGGCTCAGTGATAAAGAATTCACCTGTCCATGCAGGAGATGGAGAAGGCAATGGCACCCCACTCCAGTACTCTTGCCTGGAAAATCCCATGGATGGAGGAGCCTGGTGGGCTGCAGTCCATGGGGTCGCTAAGAGTTGGACACAACTGAATGACTTCACTTTCACTTTTCACTTGCATGCACTGGAGAAGGAAATGGCAACCCACTCCAGTGTTCTTGCCTAGAGAATCCCAGGGATAGCAGAGCCTGGTGGGCTACCACCTATGGGGTCGCAGAGAGTCGGACACGACTGAAGCGACTTAGCAGCATGCAGGAGATACGGCAGACTTGGGTTCAATCCTGGGATGGGAAGATCTCCTGGAGGAGGAAATGACAACCCACTCCAGTATTCTTGTCTGGAAGATTTCATGGGCAGAGAAGCCTGGTGGGTTACAGTCCACGGGGTCGCAAAGAGCTGGACACGACCGAGAGACTGAGTACACACACATCTCGGCCTACTGATGCTCACCAGCTGAAGCTTTGAGCAAAATCCCCTCTGGACAAGAATCCTACCTATGAAATCTGACCTCGGAAATCCTAGTCCCCTGTGTGACCACACCAAATGCTAATTACATACAGTTGGGCGGAGGCAGTCTGATCAGAGCCTTGTATCATACATGTGCTGTGTCATGCATGTGGCTACACACGCTTTTCACCGAACACATACATAAAGGACCCTCAGGGCCAATGCCCACTCTTTATGACCAGCTCATGCTGGCCCCAAATCCTATCAGGCCTCTGGCTCAGCAGCTGGGCCAGACAATGTGGACTCCCCCAGGAATTTTTGCCCTTCTGGAATCAGACACTCATCACAGGCAAAGAAGAGGTAACAAGATAAAAGCATTATAAGAGCTAACCAAAGCTAAGAGTCACCAGAGACGACTGATGGGGGAAAATATTCTCTCAGCCCACTTTCCTTTACAATGACTTCATTCCTCTGACAGAATCTCCCACAGAATGACTCTTCTCTCTAAAATACCTATTTTGTTCTAGGTTGACACCACCTCCTTTTACTTTGGAACGAAGGATGGCAGCCTTGAGCTCCCCCTGGAGGCAGGCGTGTGCTAGTAAGCGTCGCCATGGATAGGGGCTCCTGACCGGCCTACCCAGGTCTTCTGAGCAGCCACGTTGGATAACACGGTTGCTGACTTTTGCCCATTTAAAGTCACCTTCTAGGTGACCTCCTACAGCCTCCACGACGTCTGCCCGGGGCTTCCACCCTCTCTGTATTTTGGCTCCTCTAGTCGCTTGCAGTTGCACATCAAACAGCGCATCCTGTTTCCCAGGTCTGTGTTCTCCTCTAATTTGTTGTTGTTCAGTCGCTTAGTTGTGTCCAACTCTGCGACCCCAGGGGCTGCAGCACTCCAGGCTTCCCTGGCTGGTTGGATGATGCCATCCAACCATCTCATCCTCTGTCTCATCCTCTGATAGAAACAATTTGTTAATCTTATGATTCTACTCGACACCTCCCCGATGCTTCCCTTCCATTGTATCCTCATTATTCTTCATGTTACCTAGAATTATTTTCCTTACCCTCGGCCCTTATCTCATTTCTGAAAATCTTTTTCATCTCTTAAAAGCCCAAGTCCCAAGATACAATCCTCACACGGACCTCTGAAATCCTGCAGAACCTGTTTACAAAGCCCTTGTGTACCCTGCTTTGTATTTTAGTTATCTTTGCATAGCTTATCTTACTGTATCAACCAAATGCCCAACACGATGACTAGTGTGCAGAAGATGGTCCTTAGATAAATGCTGAATTTGGTTGTTGAAGGATGATTTCAAACATTCCATTTTTAAAGAACAGAGAAAATCGCACTTTAAAAAAAATTTCTTGGGAAGAGAGAAAGTTAAGGGACCCATGAAGATAAATGTCCTGAGAATGTCAGTCTGTTGTGGAAAGAGCGTTGGACTGATAATCAAGGACATGGGCTCTAATCCGACGTGGCTGTTAATGAACTAAATGACCACTGAACTATCCTCTAAAGACCCAAGGCTGTGGGTTGTATGTACTCTAGTTTATCACCGTGCTGAAACTGACTGACCATTTCCCTATTTAAGCACGTTGGTAGCTGACTAAACAAGATACCATTCAAATTAGCCAACAACAGAGCCTAGCAAAACACGTGTGCTAATAAATGGTAGCTGTTCTTTTTTCCCCACACATGATGGGAGCATTCTGTAACATTCTCAGTTTTAAGAAGGAAAAAGTTTGCCTTTATCCACCAAGGATGGATGCATACAAAACTATGTGTCTGATAAAATGGCAATAAAGAAAAGTACACTTATTTAATCAAAAATATTGCTGAAATATTTTTCTTCCCCTCTGGATACACACTTTATGGAAGAACTTTCAGGGGCTGGTCTCTCATTAGGCTGAAATTATTTTCTTATCATTTTTTCCTCTAGGTCTTGCCATATGTCATTGTAGGTAGAAGATTCCATTGCAGCAAATAAAGGGAAACTGAAAAAGAGCTATGCCAAAACAAATTCTCAGTCAACTACATCATAGTCTGGGAAGATGTAGAAAATCATTTGACAAGATTCTAAAACAGTAAGCAAGAAAAGAGAAAGGTAATACTTTGAAGCCAATGAAACAAAATGGAAAAGAACTTAAGATATGCCAGGAAAATAAACAGATTCTGAGGGATTAAACTAAGTTTCTGGAACCTAGGACAACTGCAGAAATTCAGATTAATATATATAGCAGCAATTCCTTTGGAAAAGGCAATGGCAACCCACTCCAGTACTCTTGCCTGGAAAATCCCATGGACGGAGGAGCCTGGTAGGCTGCCATCCATGGGGTCGCTAAAAGTCGGGCATGACTGAGCAACTTCACTTTCACTTTTCACTTTCATGCATTGGAGAAGGAAATGGCAACCTACTCCAGTGTTCTTACCTGGAGAATCCCAGGGACGGGGGAGCCTCATGGGCTGCCGTCTGTGGGGTAGCACAGAGTTGGACATGACTGTAGCAACTTAGCAGCAGCAGCAGCAATTCCTTTAGAGAAGATTTTATAAAGTGACAAATTCTATTTATGAGACTTTTAGAGTTCACTAAACGTTTAGTTCTTTTGATTTCTGAAATGCTGAATAAATTTCAATATTTTACTATGCTGCTTTCCTGACTTTATTTAAGAGACTTCCAAACTACCCATGTCCTGCAAATAAGTGATGTTCTTCCAGGTCCTTTGTGCCATGTGGATGCTGTCTCCTCCTCCCAGAGTCTCTCTTCCTCCCCCATTCTTCAAAACTCTTTCAAATCTCTGGGAAGACCTCCCAGACTCCAGTTAGCAAAGCGCTTTGCTCCCACTGTCATCCTTCAGTCTTGGCTCAAAGCTCTATTATTTTCACAATCACTGGGGCTCTGGCTGTGTGTGAGCAGGTGCACACAATTGGGATCAGTGTGGAAAGTGACAAGGAAACTGATTAGAATGGCAGTACTCAATTATGAGAAGGTAGATGCCTTACTTTATTGGGCATCTAATATATACTATGATCTCATTTTTTTGGGAAAAAAAAAACACTTTATGAAGTGTTTTCTCCTGATGCTGCTCTGAGTGTATTCGGAGTGGCTCTTCATAGAAGCCAAATTGTGGGGGAATATATCTGGAGGAGGAGGGTGCTGAACTAGGAGGGTGGAGATAAAGAATGCTCAGGCTCAGAAGACTTTATAATAAGCAAGGTCTAAGTTTACCCACTCCTACATCTTCACTTAGTAATCCTCCTACAGTTTTTCAGATTTCAGCTTCCTTAGGAAAGCATCTCATGTTGTTTCTAATGAGAACAATCATAGCATATTGTACCTCTCACAGCGTTTACCATAATTGTAAATCTACCTGTGTGTGAGATTCTTTGACGGGTGTCTGAGTCTACCACTAGGTTCATGAGAGGAAAAACTCATCCGACTTTATTCACCATTGTTCCCTAGGCCCTATCATAGAGCCTGGCACATAATGGGATTTCAACACTTATAGAGTAAATAACTACTGTTGTAGGAAAGGACAGTAGGGTAGTGAAGTGAAAGTCACTCAGTCGTGTCCAGCTCTTTGTGACCCTGTACAGTCCATGGAATTCTCCAGGCCAGAATACTAGAGCGGGTAGCCTTTCCCTTCTCCAGGGGATCTTCCCAACCCAGGGATTGAACCCAGGTCTCCCTCACTGCAGGCTGATTCTTTAAAATCTGAGCCACCGAAAGGAGGGTAAAGGGCATTGAAAGAGATTTAAAGGGGCTGCTTACAGTAGCTTAGCATATTGCTCGTTATCAGTGACAGAATGTTACAGGTATGAGGACTGGGCGAGAGAGGCTTTTTCCTTTTTGGCCGCACTACGCAGCATGTGGGATCTTAAAGATCCCAACCAGAGGGTGAACCGATGCCCCTTGCAGTAGAAGTGCGGAGTCTTAGTGACTGGACCACCAAGGAAGTCTCATGAGAGGCTCGTTTTTTTCCTGACTGTATGTATGTTGATGTCTTTCCTAACTCTCTGACACTAACTGGGAGTCCAACGGTTTCAACTCTAACACTATCCACTTGGAATCAACATCAAGTTCCACAAGTTAGGACTTCCCAGGTGGCGCTAGTGATTTAAAAAAAAAAAAAAAAAACCCTCCTGCCAATGCGGGAGACATAAGAAGTGTGGGTTTGATCCCTGAGTCAGGAAGATCCCCTGGAAAAGGGCATGACAACACACTCCAATATTCTTGCTGGAGAGTCCCATGGACAGAGGACTCTGGCAGGCTACAGTCCCTACAGCTGCAAGGAGTTGATCATGACTGAAGCAACTTAACACACACGTCCACAAGTTAAAGGGCTCCATGACCAGCCCCACTTTCAGATGCCGATTGCATGTCTCTGGCCATTCATGCTTCTGACCCTTTGGATATAGATCAAGGATCATTGTGACCCCCTCCTCAGGTTGGAAGCTTCACTAGAATTGCTCAGAGCACTTAGGAAGACATTTTACTTACATTTACAGACTGGTTCCAAATAGGAAAAGGAGTATGTCAAGGCTGTATATTGTCACCCTCCTTATTTAACTTATATGCAGAGTACATCATGAGAAACGCTGGGCTGGAAGAAGCACAAGCTGGAATCAAGATTGCTGGGAGAAATATCAGCAACCTCAGATATGCAGATGACACCACCCTTATGGCAGAAAGTGAAGAGGAACTAAAAAGCCTCTTGATGAAAGTGAAGAGGAGAGTGAAAAAGCTGGCTTAAAGCTCAACATTCAGAAAACGAAGATCATGGCATCTGGTCCCATCACTTCATGGGAAATAGACGGGGAAACAGTGGAAACAGTGTCAGACTTTATTTTTCCGGACTCCAAAGTCACTGCAGATGGTGATTGCAGCCATGAAATTAAAAGACACCTTCTCCTTGGAAGAAAAGTTATGACCAACCCAGATAGCATATTAAAAACCAGAGACATTACTCTGCCAACAAAGGTCCACCTAGTCAAGGCTACGGTTTTTCCAGTGGTCATATATGAATGCAAGAGTTGGACTATGAAGAAAGCTGAGTGCCGAAGAATTGATGCTTTTGCACTGTGGTGTTGGAGAAGACTCTTGAGAGTCCCTTGGACTGCAAGGAGATCTGATCAGTCCATTCTAAAGATCAGCCCTGGGAGTTCTTTGGAAGGACTGATGCTAAAGCTGAAGCTCCAGTACTTTGGCCACCTCATGCGAAGTACTGACTCATTGGAAAAGACTCTGATGCTGGGAGGGATTGGAGGCAGGAGGAGAAGGGGACAATGGAAGATGAGATGGCTGGATGGCATCACTGACTCGATGGGTGTGAGTCTGAGTGAACTCCGGGAGTTGGTGATGGTCAGAGAGGCCTGGCGTGCTGCGATTCATGGGGTCGCAAAGAGTCTGACATGACTGAGCGACTGAACTGAACTGAACTGAACTGGCTTATTAAAAGGATATGAACGAAGAGTCAGATGAAGAGATCCATAGTGCAAGGTCAGGAAGAGTCCCAGTGAACAGGAGGGAAGGGGGCAGGCACAACCTTTAAAAGAATGACATAGCATAGGACCTGACAAAAACTGGTTAGAATCAACTAGGTCCGAGAAGGTAGAAGGTTGGACTTCTAGTAGACCTCAAGCCTTATAATACGCTCATTGTAATACATTAGCTAAATGACACACCCACCAGTGCCCAGACGGTTCTCAGGACAACCATATAAGGCCAAAAAGAGGGTGGTAGCTCAATTCCTGGAATTCCCCACCCCTTCCCCAAAATCGTTGGGATAATCCTCCCACTCACTAGCCTATGAAATTACCCAGTCCATAAAAACTAACTACATCCATGTTTCAGCTCCTCTCAGCTTTGGAGATGGTCCATATTGTGTCTGTGGGGTGTCTTTCTCTCTAAATAAATCCACTTCTTACCTATCACTTTGTTTCACTGAATTTTTTCTTTTGGCTGTCCTGGGTCTTCACTGCAGTGCGCAGGCCCATCTAGTTGCAGCGTGTAGGCTTAGTTGTCCTGCAGCACCTGGAATCTCAGTTCCCCAGCCAGGGATCCAACCCATGTCCCCTGCATTGGAAGGCAAATTCTTAACCACTAGGCTACCAGGGAAGTCCCTCTCACTGAATTCTTTCAGCAATGAGACATCAAGAACCTGTGCTTCATGACTGGGTTCGAGTCCCAGTCAAATCTGAGTTGCACAGTTTCACCAGGGTACAAACTTCTGTCCTCTGCTACCCTCCAATCACCTTGATGTGCTCAATACCTTAGAAGTTCCATCATTTAGGGGTTTTTATGGTGGTTTCATTATGTAGGCATGATGGATTAAATCATTGGCCACTGGTGATTAAACTCTATCTTCAGCCCCTTTACCCTTCCAGGAGTTGGGGCTAAAAATTCTATCCTTCCAGTCAAAGTTTGGTCTTTCTGGACACCACCCCCATTCTGAAGCTATCGAGAGGCTTGCCAAGAATGGCCTCATTAAAAGACATTCCTATCACCCTTATCACTCAGGAAATTCCAAGGGTCTTAGGCGCTATGCCAAGAACTGCTGATAAAAGAAATATCCTTCCATGATACCACAGTGTGGGAATTAATCTAAGGGCATAAATTTAAGGGTGTACAGTGAATAAGTAGTTTGTAATTACAATGCCAACAATGGTTTCAAAGTTTCAAAGGTAATAATAAGTCATTAGGTTGCACTTGTGTTTCATCGCAGTTTATTTTCCACTAACTTTTTCACTAGGGAAATTAATGACATCACTCATTAATTATAGCAGTCCCCTCCCCACTTCATCTAGCCCCAGTGCCATCTTACCCTGAGTCATTTATTTGATAATTAGATGTTACAGACACTCATGAGAATGTGTGGCTGAGTTAAACATTCTGGCACTGTGATAGCCTTTCTAGGAATAGAGGGGTGGATGCCTTTTAATAACCTTAGGCCCCACACAAGAATCATGAGTTTAGATCTAAACTTCCTTTACTTCTTCTATACTCAAATATTTAACATATCAAAAAGTACTTTCCAGTATAAACTATAACTAAGCAGATAATTTAAGGAGAAAAAAATCAGACTTTGTCAATCTACACACTGCTGCTCAAAATTGTTACTGACAGGGTAATAGAAAGCAAATCATACACATATAGATTAAGATATTAAGTCATTCATTCTCTCAAGTATCTGTTCAATGCCTTTTACAAGCCTGACACTAGGCATATAGGAGACCTCTAGAATAAAGTGAGAATAAGATGCCTAGAGGATGTGATGCAAGGTCAGTGTACAACCTGCCCTCAAGAAGCTTCCAGTCTTGCTAGAACAAAAGATTACATAACAAAACCTACAATTAAATACTAAGATAAAACAATTGTTCTACAGAAATATGGGGGAAAGGCAACCAAATCATATTGGGGAATTAGAAAAGATTTCCCAGCAGGTCAAGGTTGAAGGATGAGCTAAATAAAAAGGGTAAGGTTAAAAAAAAAAAAAAAAACAAGAACAAAAATGAAAGCAAGGCTGCCTTGCCTTTCCTCTCTCGAGGCAAACCAGAAATCTCCTGCTGCTGCTGCTACTAAGTCGCTTCAATCGTGTCCAACTCTGTGCGACCCCATAGATGGCAGCCCACTAGGCTCCCCCATCCCTGGGATTCTTCAGGCAAGAACACTGGAGTGGGTTGCCATTTCCTTCTCCAATGCATGAAAGTGAAAAGTGAAAGTACAATTTTGAAATGTTGATAACTAACTCAACATTTTTAAATGTTATGCAGATCAAACAAACAATGTACTCAGTCTAAATTCAGTTTGTTGCCCACCACTTAATAACCTTTGATCTTTGTGTATTTGGTGTGTTTAATCTTAGCTTCCAATTTTTCACAAAAACTACAAATTATGTTCAGTAAAAACAAATGCAACTAGAATATCAGGAGGTATTAGAAGAGACATACAATTAGTATGGAAACAAAAATAGATATGGTAAAAAATTGAAAATGACAAATGTATGTATTTATAGGATAAATTGTTCATCAATAATGACATTTCTGAAGAACAAAGATCTGGTCATTCAATCATGCCTATACTGATGCCATCAGCAATAATGAGCAAAAGGAAAGGAAAGTTATTATTAGGATGAAAGAGTTTAACAAGCATGCAACCAGAAAACAGACATTAATGCCAAATGCCTAAATAAAGTTAATTCTGGATAAAGACCAGCGTTTCTTTGGGAACTTAAAGACTGAACATGATAAAAACGCTGCTGTGAGAACTTCTGACACAGCCACAGATAATTCCGTAGTTCAAGGGCATTCCAGCCTCCAAGTTTCCCACTTGCAGTTGTCTTTAGGGAGGTGGATTATTTTTCTGGCATATGTTCAACATAGTGGAAACTGGTCTATAGAAAAAGATCACTTATAGACTATTAGAAGGTAGGAGAAAAAAAGCATGTTTGGTTTGCGGTTTTAAAGATGGGATTCTTTTTTTTTTAAAGCAAACACTGTAAATATTTAAAAATCCAAATAGTTTAAAAAGATATACAGTAGAAAACAAGTCTTCATCTTGTGCATGGGGATGATCCAGAGAGTTGATGTGGAGTGGGAGGTGGGGGGGGGGGTTCAAAATTGGGAACTCATGTACACCTGAGATGAAAAATAATAATAAAAATTAAAAAATAAAAATGTCGTTAACAGTCCAAAAAAAAAAAAGTCTTCATCTTGCCCTAAATCCCCAGTTCTCCTACCTAGAGGTGACTGCTATTAAGAGTTTCTCATATTTCCTTTCAAATTGATTAGCACATGTGTGTGTGTGCACGCACTCAATCACTTCAGTTGTGTCCAGCTCTTTGTGACACTATGGACTGTAGCCCACCAAGCGCCTCTGTTCCTGGGATTTTCCTGGCAAGAATGCTGGAGTGGGTTGACATGTGTTCCTCCAGGGGATCTTCCACACCCGGGGATTGAACTCGCATCTCCTGTGTCCCCTGCATTGCAGGTAGAATCCTTACTGCTGAGCCACTGGGGAAGTCCGACTAGCACATATTATACATTTATTTCTGTAACTTTTTTCTCAGTGTATTTAGGAGATTCTTTTATATTAATTTTTATATTATTGTTTAGTCGCTTAGACGTGTATGACTTTTGTGACCCCATAGACTGTAGCCTGCCAGGTTCCTCTGTTGATGGGATTTTGCAGGCAGAAATACTAGAGTGGGCTGCCATTTCCTTCTCCAGGGGATCCTCCTGACCCAGTGACTGAACCGGCATCTCCTGCATTGGCAGGCGGATTCATTACTGCTGAGCTACCAGGAAATATATACTGATGACTATTATTGGTGTGTCGCACCGTTATGGTAGAAAGCAAAAAGGAGCTAAAAAGCCTCTTGACAAAGGTGAAAGAGAAGAGTGAAAAAGCTGACTTAAAACTCAACATTCAAAAAACAAAGCTCATGATATCCGGTCCCATCACTTCCTGGCAAATACATGGGGAAACAATGGAAATGGTGAAAGACTTTATTTCCTCGGGCTCCAAAATCACTGCAGATGGTGACTGCAGCCGTGAAATTAAAAGACACTTGCTCTTTGGAAGAAAAACTATGACAAACCTAAACAGCATATTAAAAAGCAGAGACTTTACTTTGCCAACAAAAGTCTATCTAGTCAAAGCTATGGTTTTTCCAGTAGTCATATATGGATGAGCTACAGTCATATATGGTGGGCTACAGTCCATAGTGTCACAAAGAGTTGGACACGACTGAGTGACTGAACAACAACAAGCAGGAAACACCATTAATTCTTACCAGTTCAGTTCAGTCACTTTGTTGTGTCCAATTCTTTGTGACCCCATGGACTGCAGCACACCAGGCCTCCCTGTCCATCACCAACTCCAGGAGTTTACTCAAACTCATGTCCATTGAGTCAGTGATGACATCCAACCATCTCATCCTCCTGTCACCTTCTCCTCCCACCTTCAATCTTTCCCTTGCATCAGGTGGTCAAAGTATTAGAGTTTCATCTTAATATCTATCAATCCCTCCAATGAATATTTGGGACTAATTTCCTTTAGGATGGACTGGTTGGATTTCCTTGCAGTCAAANCTATCAGATCCAATCCAGATGTGTATAAGAGACAGATCTTTCCCTTGCATCAGGTGGTCAAAGTATTAGAGTTTCATCTTAATATCTATCAATCCCTCCAATGAATATTTGGGACTAATTTCCTTTAGGATGGACTGGTTGGATTTCCTTGCAGTCAAAGGGACTCTCAAGAGTCTTCTCCAACACCACAGTTTAAAAGTACCAATTCTTCGGTGCTCAGCTTTATTTGTAGTCCAACTCTGATATCCATACATGACTACTGGAAAAATCATAGCTTTGACTATATGGACCTTTGTTGGCAAAGTAATGTCTCTGGTTTTTAATATGCTCTCTAGGTTGGTCATAGCTTTTCTTCCAAGGAACAAGTATCTTTTAATTTCATGGCTGCAGTCATTATCTGCAGTGATTTTGGAGCCCCCCAAAATTTAAAGTCTCTCACTGTTTCCATTGTTTCCCCATATATTTGCCAGGAAGAGATGAGACCAGATGCCATGACCTTAGTTTTCTGAATGTTGAGTTTTAAGCCAACTTTTTCACTCTTTACTTTCATCAAGAGGCTCTTTAGTTCCTCTTCACTTTCTGCCATAAGGGTGGTGTCATCTGCGTATCTGAGGTTACTGATATTTCTCCCAGCAATCTTGATTCCAGCTTGTGTTTCTTCTAGCCCAGCTTCTCTTATGATGTATTCTGCATATAAGTTAAATAAGTAGGGTGACAATATACAGTCTTGACATACTCCTTTTCCTATTTGGAACCAGTCTGTTGCTCCACGTCCAGTTCTAACTGTTGCTTCTTGACCTGCATACAGATTTCTCAGGAGGCAGGTCAGGTGGTCTGGTATTCCCAAGTCTTAAAGAATTTTCCATCATTTATTGTGATCCACACAGTCAAAGGCTTTGATGTAATCAATAAAGCAGAAGTAGACGTTCCTCTGGAATTCTCTTGCTTTTTCCATGATCCAACGGATGTTGGCAATTTGATATCTGGTTCCTCTCCCTTTTCTAAATCCAGCTTGAACATCTGGAAGTTCACTGTTCACATATTATAGAAGCCTGGCTTGGAGAATTTTGAGCATTATTTTACTAGCATGTGAAATGAGTGCAACTGTGCAGTAGTTTGAGCATTCTTTGGCATTGTCTTTCTTTGGGATTGGAATGAAACGGACCTTTTCCAGTCCTATGGCCACTGCTGAGTTTTCCAAATTTGCTGACATATTGAGTGCAGCACTTTCACAGCATCATCTTTTAGGATTTGAAGTAGCTCAACTGGAATTCCATCACTCCACTAGTTTTGTTTGTAGTGATGTTTCCTAAGGCCCACTTGACTTCACATTCCAGGATGTCTGGCTCTTGGTGAGTGATCACCCATCATGATTATCTGGGTCATGAAGATTTTTTTGTATAGTTCTTCTGAGTATTCTTGCCACCTCGTCTTAATATCTTCTGCTTTTGTTAGTTTCATACCATTTCTGTCCTTTATTGAGTTCATCTTCGCATGAAATGTTCCTTTGGTATCTCAAATTTTCTTGAAGAAGTCTCTAGTCTTTCCCATTCTATTGTTTTCCTCTATTTCTTTGCACTGATCCTTAAGGAAGGCTGTCTTATCTCTCCTTGCTATTCTTTGGAACTCTGCATTCAAATGGGTATATATTTCCTTTTGTCCTTTGCCTTTAGCATCTCTTCTTTTCTCAGCTATTTGTAAGGCCTCCTCAGACAGTCATTTTGCCTTTTTGCATTTCTTTTCCTTGGAGATGGTCTTGATCATTGCCTCTTGTACAATGTCATGAACCTCCATCCACAGTTCTTCAGGGACTCTGTCTATCAGATCCAATCCCTTGAATCTATTTGTCACTTCCACTGTATAATTGTAAAGGATTTGATTTAGGTCATACCTGAATGGTCTAGTGGTTTTCCCCTAGACCTAGAGAACTATTAAGGAAGTAAAAGTTACAGCACTTCGGGTTGATTGGACACGGATGTGATTGAATGGACAGAATATGAGATGAATACAAGACTTCTGGATTGGCCTGCTCAGTGGTTAGTATTAGTCACCAAGGCAAGAAGGAGAAGTACAAGGAGAAAGAAGTTTGTGAGTTTTGAACATTTGATCTTGACCTTCTGGAGCATTTAGGTGGTTAAGTAGAATACATAGATCTGAAGCTCAACAGGAGACCTACACACTAATAGCAGTCATCAGTATATATTCCATAGTTGAAACTATGAGAATGGAATAGGTCACCTAAGAGTTACACATTCATTGATGGAGCAAAAGGAAGAGATGATGGAACTTTAAGGAAAGGAGATATTTAAGTGATGGTGGTGGTTTATTTGCTAAGTCATGTCTGACTCTTTGCAACCCCATGGACGACATGGCCTGCCAGGCTCCTCTATCCATGGGATTTCCCAGGCAAGAATACTGGAGTGGGTAGCCATCTCCTTCTCCAGGGGATCTTTCCAACCCAGGGATGAAACCTGAGTCTTCAGCATTACAAGCAGACTCTTTAATGTCTGAGCCACCAAGGAAGACTATATTTAGGTGGTAGGTAGAAGAAAAGGAGACAAAGAAAGCAGTTTGATAAAAAATTAAAAAACAAAAAGACCTTTAATGAACATTCAAAAATTCAATAAAACTGACAACAAAAGATTCAAATATTGGCATAATAATGGATTCAAATAATTTCATCTTATTTGACATTCACAACACCACCAAGATATAATATTTAAAGAAGATGTTACTATCGGAGTCCCTTTTTACAGGCAGCTTAGGCTGATTTAGATGACTAGCGTTAAGATTTCACAGTTTATAAATAGTAGAGCTGGAACTATAACCCAAGTCTTTCCCAGACTGTACAGATTTCATTCCTCCATGCTGACTTTAATTTGCTTATGATTCATAGATATACAGACTAGTGAAACCGTGGGAAAATGATAAAGTTAGTACAATAGCAACCTCTCCCAATAGCCTCAATTTCCATGTTTTTTATACAGTAGGTAATTAAGGCTCAGAGAAAGTTTTTTAAAAGACACTGTGGACTAAGGTTGCTACCTGCCTTATCAGTAAACAAAGTATGGCACATTGGGACATTGTGTCTCCTCCCACCCCTACGGTGAGCCCTGAGGGAACTCTGAATGAAAACTGCAGGTACTGGCCCCTAGAAGGCTAAGGTGCATATCAAAGCAATGATTTCTTTTTCTTTCTTCTTAATGTATGTATTTTATTGAAGCATATTTGACATAATGTTTCAGGTACACAGCAAGGTGACTCAGNCAAGAGGCTTTTTAGTTCCTCTTCACTTTCTGCCATGAGCGTGGTGTCATCTGCATATCTGAGGTTATTGATATTTCTCCCAGCAATCTTGATTCCAGCTTGTTTCTTCCAGTCGAGTGTTTCCCATGATGTATTCTGCATATAAGTTAAATAAGCAGGGTGACAATACACAGCCTTGACGTACTCCTTTTCCTATTTGGAACCAGTCTGTTGTTCCATGTCCAGTTCGAACTGTTGCTTCCTGGCCTGCATACAGATTTCTCAAGAGGCAGGTCAGGTGGTCTGGTATTCCCATCTCTTTCAGAATTTTCCAGTTTATTGTGATCCACACAGTCAAAGGCTTTGGCATAGTCAATAAAGCAGAAATAGATGTCTTTCTGGAACTCTCTTGCTTTTTCCATGATCTAGCAGATGTTGGCAATTTGATCTCTGGTTCCTCTGCCTTTTCTAAAACCAGCTTGAACATCAGGAAGTTCACGGTTCACATATTGCTGAAGCCTGGCTTGGAGAATTTTGAGCATTACTTTACTAGCATGTGAGATGAGTACTATTGTGCGGTAGTTTGAGCATTCTTTGGCATTGTCTTTCTTTGGGATTGGAATGAAAACTGACCTTTTCCAGTCCTGTGGCCACCGCTGAGTTGTCCAAATTTGCTGGCATATTGAGTGCAGCACTTTCACAGCATCATCTTCCAGGATTTGGAATAGCTCAACAGTTCTTCTGTGTATTCTTGCCACCTCTTGTTAATATCTTCTGCTTCTATTAGAACCATACCATTTCTGTCCTTTATCTAGCCCATCTTTGCATGAAATGTTCCCTTTGCATCTCTAATTTTCTTGAAGAGAAGAGCCACCAACCCCTCAGTAGCAGAACTGATGCTCAATGACAATCTAGGTCATTGTTTAAAAGTTCACCAGTGCTGTATTTTATTTCAGAAGCCAAAGGAATAGTAATACAGCTTAGAAAACCCACCTAGTGACATTAATTTATAATAATAAAAACCAAAAGTTTGTGAGGTTAAAGAAACCCAGTCCCAAAGGTGCTTACATCCAAACATTTTATTCTGTCACTATACTACAGGGTCTCATCGACTCTCTGTAAACTAGCCAATGGAGCACCTGACTGTAAGAATCCTACCAACATGAAAGGAAAATGATGGCAGAATACAGAGTAGTGAAAAATAAAAGCCAAGCTCAAATGTGACTGCAAGAGCAGTGACAGAACACGCGGCGGGGGGCTCGGGCCCTTTCGCTCAGCTTCAGGGCCGCAGCCCGAGGGCGCAGGTTGCTCTGGAGCGTCTGCACCTCGCCTCAGGGCTCCTCGGCTGCGCCTGGCTTTCTGAGTGGAGCCAGCTATTGCATATCCCTTCCACCTCATCTGAACTCCATCACTTCCTTATCTTAGAGGAAATCAACTTTAGTGATGAAAGGAATCTACCCACAGGGATTATCATCACACAGAGAGAGTGTGTTGTGTCAGACAGACAACCAGCCAGTCAGCCTGACCAGCAGGTCAATCTTCATGAATGTGCAGACTGCTTACCTAGTTAAGGTCCGCCGGGAATCAAACTCTAGAGGTGTGGATGACGTAGACCCTGAAGGTGCTGGAGGTTGCAAAGCAGAGAATCTGTTTAAACTGGAAGCACTTGATCTTAAGGCATCTACAGATGTTAAGAAGTGAGAAAAAGACACAAATCACGTGACTAAAATGCAGCTTCTAATTGATCTGCCTTCGTGGGGAAGGGCCTGAGGCTAGGCACTTCTAATGAGCCTAACCAGCTGATGCCAATCTCCTGGTCCACAGACCATACTCTTAGAAGCACAGTGTTAGAAGGACTTTGTAGGTAAAAAAGAATTTAGAAATATTTATTCATTACAACTATTTGCTCCTTTAAAAGTATAACTAAATTATTCTAAGTAGTGCATGGGAATGGTAAATAGGGGAAGAAAGAAGGCAAGCGAAACCAAAAGAAAATACTTCACTTAAAAAATGCTGTGGTGTCACTTATGTAAATGTATGGATGTGAGTTTAAGTGAACAATTTAAAAGAAAAAAGGTCAAAATCATGTAATAGAAGGGAAATATGGGAAAGAGGTTAACAATGAAGTTTAAATTGTTATGATCTAAGTATGTAAGTCCTAAAGTCAAATCTCTCAAAATCTACTTCTGACACAGATTTGTTAAAATATTTTAATCTAATTCTTTTTTCTTTCAACAACACCCTAAAGTTAAATGCTTCTGGGTAATAATATTATTTTTCTCAGCAATATGAGTTTTCATTTTAACTTGGAGTCCCAGTAACTTTTCTAATTATATTGAATTTGTAAAAAGCAACAAAACAACAAAGGAATCAAACAGATTAAAGTTTTAAGTAGTCTTTGAATTAAAAATAAAAAAACTTGTTTTAAACATTCAAAATACCTAAGGATCCATACTGAGGAGAAAACCCTCAATTATGTTAAGAGTGAGCACCAATAAATCTAGGCATGATTAGTTTATAGATCTTGCACTAAAACGTACGCTTGTGAAATGACTACAGAACGCTAGCTTCCAGAGAAAGGACTCTCACACTTACCGGTCTCGCTCGCCTTCGCTCCACCACTGCTGCCTTTTCCCCAGCTGCCCAGCTGCGCTTTAGGTACCAGCTGAATTTTCTCATCAATTGTGGGCTGCAACGTAAGGGATCACAAGTCAACAGTAGGAACTATTCTACAAGAATAGTTTATCTTCTCTCCACTTTCCCCCCACCCCCGGCCCCAGTGCAATAAAATCAATTTCAGCAACAAAATTTTGCTTGGAATGCCCATATACAAAACATAAGTTGGCACTATTCCCATTAAACTGGGATTCCTCTGGCCCTGGAAGAACTCTTTGGAATCCAGTGTCCACAAAATACAGCTGGAAACCACTGGCCTGGAGAACGCATTCAGATCCTCGAAGACGGTATACCAATCTGCTAAGCAGTTTCTAATGATGTCCCTCTTACAATACTCAGGGATTTTAAAATGGGGAAAAAAAAAAAAAAAGGAATATACAAATACTACAAAATTAACTCATTAATCTTTTCAAGTGACTGTCAGGAAACAGGTCAAAAGACCCAAAGATTTCACATTTTAGCAAAAGCCTAAAATAGGCTGGGGCAGGGAAGGAGAGGTGAGACAGGTGCATGATTCAGTAAAGGCGAACAAGAGAAAAGAGAGGAACACGTTAGACAAAGAGTTAGAGTGCCTGATCTCTCTGATTTAACTCTCTCAGCACAACTTCAATACAAATGCACAGAGTACCTCATAAAATGCACACACCACACAAACGCTGTAAGGCAGATCCTCGTAACAAAGGTACTACTACGCTCTGACAGTGCTGCTTGCTGTATGTAGTTAGTAGCTAACAGTGAATCTCCTAAATGGTTTTGAGCTTCTAATATTTATACAGAGTACCAACAGTATAACTAACTGAATACACACATTTATTTTAATTTATATTTTTTTTAAATATTAAGGAAAAATGTTGTAGGCTTAATACCAACAATTCCTTTTTATAGCGCCCATGCGTGGAAACAATATTTTAAAACACAGACAAATGATTTTAGTTAAAACTGTCTCCTGCTGGAGATGGAAGTGGATGGGAATCAAGTTGTATTCAGCAATGGAATTCCTTCTTTGGGACATAAACAACTGGAAGAATGTACCAGAGTCTTAGAAAACAGGATCCTAGCTGATACATCAAGAGAGATCCAGAGAGGGAATGCTCCATCCTGAAGCAATGCTTTGACAAAACTCTAAGGATGCAAACAGCACAGCTCATCCTCTACTGGATGTCTTCATCGTGAGCTCATACAAATAAAAAGGACTAATTCCAGGACAGCTAGGTGAGAGTACACTAAGGCTGCCCTGCAGAAATGCATCTGCAGTGAAAAACAACTACCCGGTAAAATGTGTAATGTGGCTCTTTCATGTGAGAAGTAACTTTGAGAGTTACGTTTTTGAGACTGTTTGAAGTTGTTCTTAAATGTCACACTCACCTTAGTGATTTTCAGAAATTTTGAGGGGTCCAATACCCGACTATTTTTGGCCCCTTGAACAGTGTTCCACCCACCTTCATCCACTCTCTGGACACCTGCAGGAAAAACAGAGTGAGCCAGACTCTTATCTGTCTCAAGTCAGTTTGACAATGAAAGGGTGAGCAATCTTTTCAACTCAGCAGCTCCAATCAAAACCCAGGAAAAAGACAAAAGAAACTGTGAAAGCACTGCTGACGGTCTGCTTACCACCCACAAGGTGAAAAGGTCAAGGAGCACTCTACTGGTATCCATCTCTCATAAAACATTACTGACTTGAAGAAACCAACTCATAGAAATGAACAAGGAATCCTCCCTAAGAGAGGGCCAAATCTAACGTGTATAGAGTTAATGATGAGAATACTTTGGGAGAAATAAGATGAAATAATTTATTCCAAAGTTTATTTCACTTAATGATGTTATAAGACACACTACTGTTTGATCATTCCCTTAAAACCTGCTTCTCCGAACTTTCAGGCCCTGAAAGGCAGAAAAACTTGACTCCTCTTTCTCACACATTGCACTTAATTTGTCAGCAAATCTTGTCAGTTCTATCTTTTCAATATATTCAGCATCTAGCCCTCTTCTAACCACTACTAACACTACAGATTTGGTTAAGCCAGCAATAAGCCTCAACTGGTATGAAGACATCACTTCTGGCTTCCTGCTTTCATCCTCACCATTGATCATCACGGCAGCCAGTGTGGCTCTAGTAGATTATGAGGCAGGTCTTGTCACTTTTTTGCTCAAAACACTTCTGTTATCTATTTCATTGTGAGAATAAGACAGACTCCTCATAAATGGTTTATCTGCTGTAAGCAACCTGGCCCCTGCCTCTCAGACCCCATCTCCTACCACTCTCCCCCCATAACCTTTGCTCTAGCCACACTGACCTTTTTGCTGATGCTTGAAAAGGCTGCTTCAGGGCATTTGTACTTACTATCCCCTTTTCCTAAAACCCACTTCCCTAGAAATCCACATGAATTAACTCCTTCCCTTACTTAATTCAGTCTTTGCTCAAACAACACCAACTTAAATAGGCTTCCCAACCTTCCTAATATAAAACTGCAATCTCCCTACTCATCAAAGCTTGCATTCCTACTCCTTCTCTGTTTTAGTTTCTCTATAGGACATATCTGACAAACTTACTTACATATTTAAAGTGTTTGTTCCCCTCTGTTCCTCCTAAGATGTGAGCTGCAGGAAGTAACGGACTTTGTCTCTCTTGTTACGTGACAAGCATTCAATAAATATTTACTGAATGAAAGACCACCAAACTGTCTGTCTAAAAGCTTTTTCAAACCTCACATGCTTCTTGAGTTTCTCTTTGCTAAGTGATACTAATGGTCATGAACACGCTTGATTATTCCTTGCTCCTGGGGAATGAAAGCACACTCTCTTCCCTGGTGGAGTCATCTCGCAGAACTTCACTGTGAGTGTAGTGTCTCTGACAAACACCAGGTCACAGCTGCTGAATATTTAGTCGGTGTCAGTTGCTATGCTGAACACTCTGCCTATCTGATTTCAGCCTCACACAAATCCTAGGTACTATTATTCGATCAATTTTATAGATTAAGTGACTTGTGCAAGGTCATGCAGGTGAGCTGAAACTCACACCAAGACACTTTGGCTCGAGTCTACACCCTCAACCTCTATACTAATATGACCTGGTCACCATCTGAGCACCTCATAGCACAGTGGACAAAATGAGCATTCCCATTTGGATGTCATCTCAGAAGAAACAATCTTATAAGAAAAATGATCATTTCCTTTCCTTTCTGAAAAAAGGTTCCTTTCAATGTTCCTAAACTGAGTCAACAGATTTTCTATTTTCTCGGGTATAAAATGCTTACTATTTCATTTTTTTTCCTGTTTCTTCCTTTATATTTTTATCACTACCAAGTTTCAACCTCCTTCCACACAGGGTTTCAACTAACGACAGCACTTCTGAGTTTGGTCTCCCCGTTGATTCATCATGTGACGAGCAATGTGGTCACTGCTGTTCAGTCACTCAGTGTGTCTGACTTGGTGTGCACCCATGGACTTGCACTGTGCCAGGCCTCCGTCCTTCACTATCTCCCAGAGCTCGCTCAAACCCATGCCCATTGAGTCAGTGAAGCCATCCAGCCATGCCATCCTCTGCCGCCCCCTTCCCCTCCTGCCCTCAAGTCTCTCCCAGCATCAGCGACCCCCTTTTATTGACGTGTATCCGGCCCATCATCACGCCTTTGCTCAAAAGAACGCACCTCAGTGTCAGCTCAAGCCCAAGTTCCTGATTTGGGTCCGCTCTTCTCAGATTTTTTCAACCCTTCTCAACACTTAAATTTTACTCTAATCAGGCTTATTTATTCCTCTTTACAGTATATATTTACTTTAGCTTCATGACTATAATTTTTCTGTCCCTTGTCGGGAGCCAGCATGAGGAATCCCACCCGTGACAAGGTCATGTGGCAGAGACCTCAACAGGCAAGTCGATTTGGGTCTCAGGGCTTCCCCCTGGTATTTCCTGAGCATGTACCCCCAAAACAAGAATCTGCCGGCCTTATATTGTATTTTTCTATTCTTCTGACACTCTCTGGAAAAAGTTAATTCAGGGCTTTAGTCTTCTGCATTTAAAAGGAGTGTTTCAGCTTAGCCCCCTCTAGTTAGGCTCTAACTTGTCTAACAGGTTCCCGGACCTTTTACAGCTTGTGAATTGCTTACAGCCCCCAACTGCGAGGGGCACAAAGCTTAAAGTATCTTAAAGTTACAGAGCCTTTTCAAAAACATATTGGTGACAGGATTCCACTGTTGACTCAATGATTGCTGCCAGACCTCCTTATTCTTTATCTTTTGGGCACCTGGGAGGATGTTAATCAATGTAACCGGGATATGGAAAAAGATATATAGTAGTTTTGATGTTAGCAACACTAGACTTTTGAGTTAATTACTTTTCTTTTGTTATAAATCACTGTACTCCTTTTACTTGTTACAAATTGCTGTATCTTTGCTATGTAAGAATGTAACTTTATTTAGTGCTTTCTAAGAATGGCACCAGACTTTGGGAAGAACAACACTTTTAACACAAATAAGCCTTCTGGTTACCAAACCATTATCAGAGAAGGGCCGTATAGTGTTAATTGGCCTTTTGGCCGGAAGATGATGTAAATCACCTAAGGCTTGAGTATACTAGGTATGCAGAGAGAAAAGCCTGGTTTTGATAAGTCTGGGCTGCTAACACTGCATAATTTTGTATTACCTATGTAAAAAATAAAAAGCTATATAAGGCCCTTCTGGACAATAGGGGCCGGGGCCAGTTGCTGGACTGATCTCCCCCGTGTCTCTTCTCTAATTTCTGGCTGAATTCCCATCTGGGGCGTGGAGGCTCGCCATGTCTACTTACTTGCCCCGGCTTTTAAGATCCACGCGAAGGGGGAGCCCAAGGTGAGGCACCCCCGATATTCAAGAGGATGCCGGTGGCCTAACGTAGATGGTGCAAGCTCCTTGTCTGGAACTTTATTGGCTTTCCACGTAAACCAAGTTATTCAGCCTCTTTTCTCCACTTAATTTTCCTACTATACTATTATTTCCTAATCTAATCTTTCTAAATAAATAAGATTTTCCTCGCCTACGCCGTCTTCGCTTCGAATTCTCTGGATCCACTGGGGCTGGATTCCGGCAGTCCCTTCCAAATATTGGCCATCTACGAGTGCCCAGTTCAAGTGCCCCTTTCCTCCAGGTTGCCATCCTGCCTGTTCTGAATTTTAGCAGCCTGAGTGGAGAATACATTTTATAAATGATAGTAACTTCCGTTGGAGAAGGCAATGGCACCCCACTCCAGTACTTTTGCCTGGAAAATTCCATGGACGAAGGAGCCTGGTAGGCTGCAGTCCGCGGGGTCGCTAAGAATCAGGCACGACTGAGCGACTTCACTTTCACTTTTCACTTTCATGCATTGGAGAAGGAAATGGAAATGGCAACCCACTCCAATATTCTTGCCTGGAGAATCCCAGGGGCGGGGGAGCCTGGTGGGCTGCCGTCTATGGGGTCACACAGAGTCGGACACAACTGAAGTGACTTAGCAGCAGCAGCATCTTCCGTTCGCTTGAAAACATTCCCTTTATTAGTTCTGGCTTCCAGAGGGAAGGAGCTGTATCTCCTACTTCTTTTCATATCCCTCACCTATACTGAGTATACAGAAGATGCTCAATAAAGTCTTGTTGATTGCTGACTTTGGAGTAATCAAAGGAATAATACGGACTTCCCACATTCTCTGTTTTTACACAACAACCAGTCTCCAGGTGATGCCGTTTCACTTACCAGTCACCATTCTGTTCTCTGGGTCAGTCTTTCTGCTCTCATTTCACATCTGAACGTAAAATTCTTAACGTATTTGTCCCTGAAGCCCCCGAGTTCTCCAGCACCCAGCAGACCCACCGCTCACCTGGTCTTCTCTTCTCTTTGGTCATGAGCTGCTGGACCTTCCTCTGCTCTTCCTGTTCTTCTATTTTAGCTTCTTTGTGAATCTGTTCAATAGTTTTAGGCCCCTGATCTGCTCGTCGTGATACCCAATTACACTATAAAAAGAGAAAACCAGGATGTCAGCCAGGTAACTAGAGAGAGAAAGGAAACTTCAGAAACATCGGTTTCATACTTTCACCACTAGAGAAGCATAGCATACAGGTAAACCTGGCGCTGCGGCAGGCTCAGCCAGCTCACAGACGGCTCTGCGCACAGTTCAGGTGCAGCGCTGAACACTGAAATCTGCCTCAGCCACTCTGAGTCACTCTACACAGAAGCCAGTGGATAGGAATACAGAGTGAAAGAATGGCCCAACTATCCACCTACCTACCCACCTCTGTACATCTTATCGTTTTGTACTTTTGAAAGGAGAGACAAGAGGAATCAAGAAAGATCAGGACTTCTGGCCTTGACCTAGTTGGATATATTGCTACTCAGTGCACACCACACTCCACTGGGGTTCTAAATCAAGGATGACTAGCATTTTCCTTCCTCGAATATCAAGCTTATGGTATCTATACAAAATGCCACAGTCACTCTAAGCTCTAGTTATCCTCTCTGCTAAGGGTAAGACAAGCTGTCTCCTTCAAGTTACACTTCTTTGATTCCTTCCCTTCTGAGCTACAGTCTCAATATCTGATACAAATATGAGGGACTGAAGGAAGAGGCGGACCAATTTTTAACATTTACTTATATTAGTCTGAGGCAAGAATGGCAAACAGAGTTAAATCAGCATTCAAAATTCTGATCAACTGGAAGTGGCTTTGTTAATAAGAAGGATCCTGAGGTCACGTCTCAGCTTAGCAAGATAAAGAGCTGTCGTCAGTGCTGCCTGGTCTGAGTGCAGGGCAGGGTGTAGAGGGGGACCTATATTTACCTCCTCCATCTTACGGTCAGTGGCAGTGTATTTCCTCTTGGAGTTGAAAAAGGTGGTAGTGGTAAAAACTATACTTAGCATGACAAACGGGGAAAAAAGCAGCAGAACAAGAGAGTATAGAGGAAAAACAACAGAGAGGAAAGTGTCTACATCTCCTGTGAGCAGGGCACACACATAACCACTGAATCTCTATAATACACCTGCAAGGCAGACAGTGCCACCACCTCAGACACTAAAATGTAAGGCTTGGGGAAGAGAAATACCTTTGATTTGAAGATGAGAATTCTTTATTATTCAGCATGCTAAGATTAAATGTGAATGACCACAGTTTGAATTCAGAATGGCTGTTTTCAAAACTGTAAATGGTCTGATCACCAAGAGAAGTCAGTTACAGACAGGCAGATGTGCACGCTCCCTGTCCTTTCACACAGCTTTCTCGTCAGTTTCTCGATCCGTGTTCTGAGTCATGCAGCAAAAGCATTAAGCCATTACACATAGAAATCCTAGGACATCCTCCCCTGGCCAAATCGTGAAGAGAGACTGGAGAGGTAGGTTGATTTTTCTACTTACCAGCCTTAGATCTATTACATCCTGAAGCATGAACCGAATCCTAGATGAGGTTTTTCTTTCTTTCACAATTTTCTCCATCTGATTAAAATACTGGTCCATACGTGGCTACAACATACAAAATCATTGGTATTCCTGGCTGAGGAATTCAAATGTTGTTTTATCACACAGAATTTTAAGACAGCATAGGAATACAACTTTTGGCCAAAAGGAACTGTGGTAGAATTTTTAACTGAACATGACACCCAAAATAAAGGCTACATATTCCAGGCAGCAGGCCATGGCCATATGACTAATTATAGGCCAACAGAATATAAATGGAAATGCCATACTGCATCCCCTGGGAACCTTGAGAGAGAGGTGGCTGTGTCTTTTGCCCTTTTCTAACCTTCTCGGCTATGATGTCAAGAACTACTCCAGGGCTACACCTTAGGGATGATAAGACGTTACACTGGAGGAACTGAAATTTTTTGTCATCTCTTAGCCAGCCACCAGGCCAGCCTTGGGAATTTTTACTCCTGAACTTCATTTACGTGAGTGAGAAATAAACCTCAGTCTTATATACACACTGATATTTGGGGTTTTCTGTCACAGCCAAACATAACCCTAGCTAACTCCTATGTTATAAAACATTTCTGACATTATTTCTTTGATGCGTTTTGCATTTTCCTACCCCTTATTTGGACTGTACCATGTTATGTTTGAATTACAGTATTTTTAATGATTTCTTATATTATGGTTAGATAGCCCTGTCATTAATTAGAGCATAAACTTGAGAAAGCTACTAGGTCTTCATTCTTATCTTGCCATCAGTCCTGGCTCTTGGTAGCTTCCCCATCACCCCCAAATTTCTGTCCACAGAAACATATTGCTATTCATATACATATGAAGGGCCTGTAAAATAAAGGACACAGGACAAATAATCTCAATTCATGGCCTGGCTTTTAAATTCTTTTAGACCCTCTTCACTTCTGACTTTAATGAAAACGTGGTAAGGAGCACCATGGCCCAACACTGACAGTGAGAAGGACAAAAGAAAAGCAAGCAGCCTTGGCTGCTGGGATAAGATGGAGACCTGTGTTGACAGCCAACTTCCACAGCTGACAGAGTCCCTGCAGGAGGTTTCTGAGACTTGGGGGTCGTACCTTTGCTTTCTCAAAGTCCAGGTCTTTGCCAATTGTGGTGAGCAGGCGACACAGACACTCGAGGGATTCTTCATCGTGGTTCTTCAGCAGCTTCACCACGCAGTCATGCATGATGGCTTCAGTCAGCATTTTGAGTTTAAAGAGTTCTCCAATGAACTTGATGTTGCCAATGGATCTCCGCCGGGCTTTATCTTTAGCTTCTTCCAGTTCATCGTGAAGCCTTGTCCTCTCCTCTGGCTATTGCATAAGGAAGAATAACAGAATCCGGATGATGAAGACTGTACTACTCAAAAGATGCTAAAAACATACGTGTGACTGGTGTTGCCTGTGTGCTCGTTCAGTGCAGACCTGGCAAGTCTCCTATGAAGCGGCAGCTAGGGAGACTACAGAGCTCGGTACTGCTGATGAAAATCTCAAGGAAGGAGTCAAAACCGAGAAAAACGGTCATACTAATTTGAAGGTGGAGGGGCAGGATGGTTCAGAAGTGCTGTTTAACATTAAGAGGCATACACCACTTCAGTTCAGTTCAGTTCAGTCACTCAGTTGTGTCCGACCCTTTGCCACCCCATGAATCGCAACACGCCAGGCCTCCCTGTCCATCTTTCCAAGGCAAACCATTCAACATCACAATACACCACTTAGTACCCTAAGTGAACGACAGGGTTTGTCAGTGAGGCAGATCAATTCCGATCTGACGGGCAGCCAGCCAATGAAAAAGACACACCTGTACAGTTGGAAGCGGAGGATGAAGATATAACTGTTGTGTTCCAACAGCAGATAGTAGGTGTCTACTAAACAAGGAACCCCTAGAATTCTGCTCCTCCAGACCAAAGAGACCCTCTCCGTTAGAAAATCACAATTTGGTGCCACCACACCCTGACCGCTAGCGTGTGGCTTTCCTATCCTTCCCTCTTCTCCTTTCTCATCCCTTTATTGCACCTAAAGTACTGGCGTGCATGCACAAGCACGACGCACTCAGAACGGCAGGGCAACGGGATGTTCTGGCTGACATCAGACGAAGATGAGACGGGGAAAAACACTGGTCTGGTGAGAGCATCCCCTTATCTCCACTAGGGGCATACTCATCAACTCTTAGCTTTACAGTCCAGTATACTATTTTGCTTTCATTGCCTAACAAAAATAGAACAACATAAACATTCTTGCACTCTGTGTTTGATTGGAGGATCTTAATGCTTTTCATTTACCATTGTAAAACCAGTGACAACTTTATAACTTTTTTGTATGCAGCTGTTACATGTAGGGCAATCTGTTTAAGTGAGGATAAATTACTCTAAAAGAAGAAATGATCCTATGTAATTTTCCCTTCAAGTTAAGTGTCTTGTTGTTTAAATAAACTTCTGGTTTAAACTAAGGGTCAGGTAGAGCGTTGGAGGTTTTGACAGTTAACCACAGACCTATTCAGAAAATAAAACTATACCCACAAGTTCACATCCATTTCAGGAGATTTCTGGAATTCAGTAACCTCTCTGAAGTCTAGCTTCTGAATTCCTATCTTAGAGTCGTTTTAACATGTGGCGTTAAAAAGAATAAAGCTTTTCCTCTAAAAATCAATACAGTATATCTCCACCTGAAGAAAAGGGCACAGGCACCTACTGAAGTAGCAGGACGATGAGGTGGCCGGCTTCGTGGAAACTCTGATAACACTCAAAGTGCACAAGCACAGTTTTCCTGTGAAAACACTTACAGCGCTGGCAGCCTCGAGTTCTTTCTGCTTCTTCTCAAAGACATCATCATCGGCTTTATCTTTTTCAAACTCCTTCTGGCAGCGGTTCAGCAGTAGCTTCCGGAAGTTCACTGTGTTACCAGGCTTGTCTGCCATGGGTACTTTCAGCTGCATCCAGATGGGAAAATGCAAAAGTGGCAATATTACTTAAAGAAACCCAACGATTTTCTCAAAACATCTGTCTTCTTTATTGTGCAAAACGATGCTGACCGAACCACAGGTAAGCATTCTACAAAAGACACACGATTCAGCTTTAGGCATTTCGTGTTCTCAGTGGTTAAGGAGCTTCAAATTTTATATAGGAAAGACACACATCCCTCTCATATAAATGTACCGCATCCTCTATGGCTGGTTGCGCCTCTAGCTGACTTTGAAATCCTTGTAATACCATTACAACTATGACTCTGCACTCCTCTAGACCTTTTTAACTGTCAAAGGTTATTATTTTTTTCAAACTACTACAGTACGTACTTCGGTTTCAAGAATGAAACCAATAAAAATGAAATGAAGCAGGGGAGAATTTCACAGCCATAGGAAAACTGTTGGAGGTGAGATCCTTATTCTAGAAAGATGCAGAAGTGTGTGTGTGTGAGAGTCATGTTTCAGAATATTTGAGACATCTTTTCCTAAGGGGGATGTCACAACACCGTAATGCTAGTATCTGACTTGTCCACGGATACACTATGTTTATTGATTATTTCTTATGTGCAAAAAGAAAATACTAGTTCTCTACGAGTTTTCTAATAAATGTTCATCTTAGACACATTCTTCTGATACACAGACAGACTCAGGACAGGGAAGGGGCCGGTTGGAGGCAAGATGCTTGTAAGATGTCCATACAAACCCAATGACAATTGTTTTCTAGTAACTGCAATAGCTTCACCTTCAAGGTTACTTGTAACTAAATACAGAGACATTCTTATTCAGAATATAAAGAAAGTGAACCAGCATAGTGATTGACTAAAAGATTCTATTTTACAGACAACATCCCGAGTACCATTTTGAACAGCCAAGACAATATGGCAAAATGATTTTCCTAGAATCACAAAGTGGCTCCCAAAGTTCTGAAATACGTGGTCTTTGTCCTAGATTTAGTGGGAGAAGTTAATAAAAAAATAGGATGCCTTGTATTTATATTCACAGAAGAATCAGCAACCAGAATGGACTTTTGGACAGCTGCGGATCAAGGCTGAATGGCTAGAAAATCGAGGACTACGATGCCACAGCATATCTGCGCTGGAATTGACAGCACACTCTCCAGCATATTCCCAGTGAGACACGAAAGACTGTTCAACAAGGCCAGCTCTTACCAACCAGAGCCCAATGCTTCAGTTCAGTTCAGTTCAGTTGCTCAGTCGTGTCCGACTCTTTGCGACCCCAAGAATCACAACACACCAGGCCTCCCTGTCCATCACCAACTCCTGGAGTTCATCCAGACTCATGTCCATCGGGTCAGTGATGCCATCCAGCCATCTCATCCTCGGTCGTCCCCTTCTCCTCTTGCCCCCAATCCCTCCCAGCATTAGAGTCTTTTCCAATAAGTCAACTCTTCGTATGAGGTGGCCAAAATACTGGAGCTTCAGCTTTAGCATCATTCCTTCCAAAGAAATCCCAGGGCTAATCTCCTTCAGAATGGACTGATTGGATCTCCTTGCAGTCCAAGGGACTCTCAAGAGTCTTCTCCAACACCACAGTTCAAAAGCATCAATTCTTCGGCGCTCAGCCTTCTTCACAGTCCAACTCTCACATCCATACGTGACCACTGGAAAAACCATAGCCTTGACTAGACGGACCTTAGTCGGCAAAGTAATGTGTCTGCTCTTGAATGTACTATCTAGGCTCGTCATAACTTTTCTTCCAAGGAGTAAGCATCTTTTAATTTCATGGCTGCAATCACCATCTGCAGTGATTTTGGAGCCCCCAAAAATAAAGTCTGACACTGTTTCCAGTTTCCCCATCTATTTCCCATGAAGTGATGGGACTGGATGCCATGATCTTCGTTTTCTGAATGTTGAGCTTGAAGCCAGCTTTTTCCCTCTCCTCTTTCACTTTCATCAAGAGGCTTTCTAGTTCCTCTTCACTTTCTGCCATAAGGGTGGTGNAGTCCAACTCTCACATCCATACGTGACCACTGGAAAAACCATAGCCTTGACTAGACGGACCTTAGTCGGCAAAGTAATGTGTCTGCTCTTGAATGTACTATCTAGGCTCGTCATAACTTTTCTTCCAAGGAGTAAGCATCTTTTAATTTCATGGCTGCAATCACCATCTGCAGTGATTTTGGAGCCCCCAAAAATAAAGTCTGACACTGTTTCCAGTTTCCCCATCTATTTCCCATGAAGTGATGGGACTGGATGCCATGATCTTCGTTTTCTGAATGTTGAGCTTGAAGCCAGCTTTTTCCCTCTCCTCTTTCACTTTCATCAAGAGGCTTTCTAGTTCCTCTTCACTTTCTGCCATAAGGGTGGTGTCATCTGCATATCTGAGGTTATTGATATTTCTCCCAGCAATCTTGATTCCAGCTTGTGTTTTTTCCAGTCCAGCGTTTCTCATGATGTATTCTGCATAGCAGTTAAATAAGCAGGGTGACAATATACAGCCTTGATGTATGTACTCCCTTTTCTATTTGGAACCAGTCTGTTGTTCCATGTCCAGTTCTAACTGTTGCTTCCTGGCCTGCATACAGATTTCTCAAGAGGCAGGTCAGGTGGTCTGGTATTTCCATCTCTTTCAGAATTTTCCACAGTTTATTGTGATCCACAGTCTAAGGCTTTGGCATAGTCACTAAAGCAGAAATAGATGTTTTTCTGGAACTCTCTTGCTTTTTCCATGATCCAACGGGTGTTGGCAATTTGATCTCTGGTTCCTCTGCCTTTTCTAAAACCAGCTTGAGCATCAGAAGTTCACAGTTCACGTATTGCTGAAGCCTGGCCTGGAGAATTTTGTTTCACTTTACCGTTTTTAACTTAGAGGAGAAGAACATCAAATGTGGATTCTTTTAGACAATCACAGGAAAGCTAACATGTCCTTATGTCCAAATTCAGGCCATACATACACAAAGCCAAAGTCAGGCCTAGTCTATGATTACACAAGAGGGTAGGCCTTTAATTTATTTGCACTTTTTTGGCTTTGCAGAATCTTAGGTGCAGCATGCAAGACATTTAGCTGTGGCAGGTGAGATCTAGTTTCCCAAGCAGGGATCAATCCCAGGGTTCGTGCACTGGGAGCACAGAGGACTGGACCACCAGGGAAGTTCTGAGAGCAGGTACTTAACTAGCCTTAAAGAAATGAAATATGAGAGCAAAGGGTTTTCAAAGCAGAAGCCAAAAGTAGGCTCGATCTTTTACTATCTACCACCCAGAATTTAAAGTAGCATACCTGACAGGTTCTAGCACCTGGCACGGCGTTAGGTTCTAGAACAAAGCAAAGGTTCTAACAGTCAGCAGTTACGTTAAATTTGCTACTGTACAGGAACTCAAATAAACACATCAAGAGGTTTTTGCCAACTTCTTAGCATATTCACAACTGTCTATATAAACACTGAGGACATTATAGACTGAAAGGATAAAAATCACCTGGGCACAATTTATTGGCCTTAAAAAGATTTTCCCTGAATTGTGGATTTACTATGTAGAAGATGGGAAAAATGTGGATACTATGAAAATTCAAGCCACTGTCTTAGTGGGAGGGACCAGAACTAAAATGAGTCAGAAAGGACAAATAAATACAACTTGTGTGTTTTATTTACAGGAAGGAACAAGTAGAAATGACAGAAAGCAAGGGAGAATTTCCCTACACAAAATGTATTAAAGGATTTGCTTTTTATACCTTTTATGTAGAGAAGGCTGTACTGAAAAGATTTGCTTACATGATTTTCTTTTTCTGCTTGATTTTAAATGAGGGCAATTCTTTTAACCCAAATTCACTCATCATCCAAACAAGGGAGGCACAATCCCTGTGTCTAACCCGAGTGCAGCTTTAGGCATCCAATGCAATAGGTTTGCTGGAAGCACTTTAAGTCATAGAGAATAATGTTTACCTGGCTTATTTGGAACACTCAAAGTGAAAGAGCACTGGAATCCTGAGTTGTAAAGTCAGGGTCTGAATCCCAGCTCTACACCTCATCAGTAAGTAAATGTGAGCAAGCTACCTCATTAAGCCTTAATCCCTTCATCAGAAAAGGATGCATTCCCGTGGGTACAGACTGAGGGACACCAAGCAGCAGCTGGTCCAACAGGATCTGTGGAGACAGTCATAATCCCAGCTCGGCCATGTGACCTTGGCCAAATCACCTAGCTTCTCCTAACTTCTATTTCTTTCTAAAATTGGGGATAACATCTATCTCGTAGGACTGTTTGAAGGATTAAATGAGACAGTCTAAGTAAAACAAGTAATAGTGCCCAGAACATAGCTAAGAATTCTATAAATAGAGCTATATTTAAATTTGGAGCTGCACTGATATGTTTATTAGTAAAATTCAAGAGAAATCTATATTGTAATAACATAAACATCAAAGGAAGTGTTTAAGTTAGTTCATAAAGCAATTAGGGAGAGAACCACAAAAGGCAAGAGAACTGAATATCTGCTATCCCAAAATGGTGGTCACGCAACAGTTCACATGTACAGGACATAAAGAACCTGTGACTGTTGCATATGCTTGTTAGATATGTTCAGTCGGAAGTATTAAAATGGAACAATCAGCAGAATGACCCCAGACTTGCAAGCACATTTGTCTCTAAATGCATGACGGTCTGGCTACACAACACCCTAAAGACCTGTTTTGGTTAACAGGGGCTGTGGAAATATGGAAATAGGCCAGGGAGGATACGGCCCGAGAACTGTGATACACGGTAATCTTCTTAAGAGATGTTAAATTCAACAGAATTATGAAATTATGATAGTATTAAGTCGACTTGTGTTGTCAGGGGACACCTGACTGATCTGGAGACTCAGTAAAATTGGTTAGTGAGAACATGAAGAGTCAATGTCTTAGTCTGGCAGGGATGCTATAATGAAATACCACAGACTGGGTGGCTTAAGCAACGGATGTTTATTTCTCACAGTCCTGGAGGTCGGGAAGTCCATGATCAAGGTGCAGGCAGATCTGGTTCCTGGTGAAGAAGGACCCTCTTCTTCGGATGTCTGCTGTGCAGACATCCGCCTCCTCCTCTATCCTCATGTGGTAGAAAAGAAATTCTAGTACCTCTTCCTGTTTATTTAAGGCACTAATTTCCATCATGGGAGATCCACCCTTATGACCTCAACTAAAGCTAATTACCTCTCAAAGGCCCTATCTCCTAACACCATCACATGGAGAGTTGGGCTTCAACCTACGAACTGGGGGAGCGATAAACATTCATTTCCTAACAGTAGAAGAGGTAGTGCTTGAAGATGTGACCATGGATAATACCAAAAATGAAAGGTGACACGCCACAGTGAGAAGATGCTTTCTCTCAGACAACTATAATTCCATTAAACAGTAGTCTGGAATTAAAACTAAGATGCTAAGTGTTTCAGATGGGTTGTTTGGGAGATGCTTCCTTAGAAAGTGAGGGAGTCAATGGGGAATATTTTATACCAAGGCTGCTTGGTAAGCTAGATTTGCTGGAGGGCACCTACCTTCTAATTTTCACACAACAGTAAACTGACCACGTGCCACTGCACTACTGTAAACTGACGGCGTCCATCTCATCGCAGTGAGACCTGGCCACATGCCGGTCAGCCAGCAACCTTGGATATGAACGTTGTCAGCATCTGGTAGTCACTTTCTTCAAGCAACAGGATTTGTACTGCTAATATATCTGTTAGTATGGACGGTAAACACTACTTCTCCTTAAAAAGATCAAACTCCCTGAACATTACCAAGGGCTGTCAGTTGTATATTAATTAAGTCCAACAGGAGACTAGAAAACAGAAGGACAAGTCCTGGCCTTGCTTATTAGCATGCTCAGGATTTTCAGGGCTGTCCTAGAACACAAAGATGCTAGTGGTAATCCATGGCCCAGTAGCTATTTTGCTTAAAGCATGTTTTGGTCTGTGGTAAAGTACTTGGAATGACTAGTGTAATATAAACAAGTGGTATCCCCAAACTAGCTCTAAAATGTGAAGTGAACAGCAATAAATCAATTGTTCGACAGTAACTCCTGGGTCTACAGTGACATACTATCATTTATCAGTGGTGATGTCCTGACCTTAGTAAATTCCCAACTAAAAATGAACTTAACATGACCTATATGTATGATAAATACATCTACCAAAACGTGTTCTATTAGATACGTTTGAAGAGTTGCACAGCACTTAGGGATGCCCACAAGAATGAAAAGGGAGTGGTCAAGTTATGAGAGGGTAAGCCGTTTCTCATCAATCTTCCCTTCAGTGGCACATTAAAGTGGCAACATTAAAAGTCTCGGATCTGGTATCACAGGACACAGAATGCAAAAATTTACCCACAGTGCCATTCTTTACAGCTGAGGTCTGCATGCCTGCCACAGCAGAGATTAAAAGTAACAGAAGCACAGTCTTAAGGTGCAAAATAAACTAAAATTATACTTTCATTCATGCATTTATCCATTCACTCAAAACATGTCTGACTAGAAACCATTTCAGGTGCTAGGGATTCAGCAGTGCCCTGCTCTTAGGAACTTAGGCTCAAAAGGAGTTCCAAGTTGGGGATTTTCTTTAAATTTTGATTAAAATGAAACAGTGCAATAAATAGGACTAATAATCCAATTTAAAATTTTATTTAAGCATAGATTTAGATACAGGACAGCAATTTCTACTGTTTGCCCTTCTTTATTTGCCATTCAACTTAGATGTCCTCCGGGCTTCCCTCACTGGCTCAGAGGGTAAAACGTCTGCCTGCAATGCAGGAGACCCGGGTTCGATTCCTGGGTCAGGAAGATCCCCTGGAATGAAATGACAACCCACTCCAGCACTCTTGCCTGGAAAATCCAATGGACAGAGAAGCCTGGAAGGCTACAGTCCATGGAGTTGCAAAGAGTGGGACAGACTGAGCAACTTCACTTTCATTTTCACTTTCAGATGTTCTCCTCCTCCTAAGAGAAGTACTGAGTTCTAGCTAAATAACCTACAGTCTGTGAAGGGGGCCTCCCTGATAGCTTAGATGGTAAAGAACCCGACTGCAGTGCAGGAGACCAGGGTTCCATCCCTGGAATGGGATATCCCCTGAAGGAGAAAATGGCAACTCACACCAGTATTCTTGCCTAGAAAATTCCAAGGACAGAGAAGCCTGGCAGGCTACAGTTTGGGAAGGAGGTCTTGCAGATTTCTGTGGTCATTTCTACTTGAACCAGAAGCCGCAGCAGCATACTCTAGAGGCCCAGGTTACTACCTCTTATGATGTCTCTAAGACTTATGTGCCAGAGGTTTCACTTAGCAGAGCCTGGCAAAGGCAGGCAGCTGCTTAGAAATCTAAACAAGTGTGTCTGTGTACACAATAAATATGGTGTGAAATGAAGTGAAAGTCGCTCAGTTGTGTCTGACTCTTTGAGACCCCATGGTCTATATAGTCCATGGAACTCTCCAGGCCAGAATATTGGAGTGGGCAGCCTTTCCCTTCTCCAGGGGATCTTCCCAACCCAGGGACTGAACCTAGGTCTCCCACATTGCAGGCGGATTCTTTACCAGCTGATATGCAGAGCCAATTGGTAAAGCCAAAACTATTATATCAATTTCCTAGGTAAATCTAAAGAATTTCTTTTCAGAAAGCCTACCTACCACCCCTTAGAATATCAAGGAAAACTGACACACAACTGTAGATGTCAAGCCCTCCCCTAAGCAAGAACTGCAAAGTGACTTATGGAGGTGTGTGATTGAAGTGAGTGACAAAGAGGCAGAAAAAAGGTTTAAAAACTGCTCTGAGGGAATTCTCTCCCAGTCCAGTGGTTAGGACTCCACACTTTTACCGCTGAGGGTGGGGGTTCGATCCCTGTTCAGGGAACTGAGACCCCAACAAGCTGTGCAGTGTGGTCAATAAAACATAGACAAAACCACCTTGTTCTGAACAATGACAATAAGTATTCTCGTAAATCTTGAAATCTCAACAATCTAGACCAAGTTTCTCATCCTTGACACTAAGAATGTTTTGGGTTGGACAACCCTTTGTTGTAGGTGGCTGTCTTGTGTACTGCAGGATGCTGAGGAGCATCCTGGGCCTTTACGCGCTAACATGCTAGTAGTCGTAACCAAAAATGGTCTCCATTTATTGCCCGAGGTCAGGAAAAAAACCAACCCTGAGACTTTAAAATCAGAAATCTAAGTCTCTGTTTGAGCTTGTTGTTCAGTAGCTAAGTTGTGTCTAACTCTCTGTGATCCCATGGACTGCAGCACACCAGACTTCCCTGTCCTTCACTATGTGCCAGAGTTTGCTCAAACTCATGTCCATTGAGTCATGGATGCCATCCAACCATCTCATCCTCTGTCACTGCCTTCTTGCCCTGCCTTCAATCTTTGCCAGCATCAGGGCCTTTTCTAATGATTTGGCTCTTCACATCAGGTGGTCATATTGGAGCTTCACCTTCAGCATCAGTCCTTCCAATAAATATTCAGGGTTGATTTCCTTTACAAGTGACTGGTTTGATCTCCTTGTCCTCCAAGGGACTCTCAAGAGTCTTCTCCAGCACCACAGTTTCAATGCATCAATTCTTTGGCACTCAGACTTTATAGTCCAGTTCTTCTCTGGTAGCTCAGATGGTGAAGAATCTGCCTGCAATGCAGGCAAGCAGGTTTTGATCCCTGGGTGGGGAAGATTCTCTGGAGGAAGAAATGGCAACCAACTTCAGTATTCTTGCTTGGGAAATTCCATGGACAGAGAAGCATGGTGCACTACTATCGTGGGGTTTCAAAGAGTCAAGACACGATGGAGAGACTAACACTTTCACTGGCTCGAACAAGGGCTCTATCATTTAATGTTGGAAACCTCCACATGTATAAAATCCCTATTTAGACAATTTTCCAACATCCACAAAATGTTTTAAAATAGGAATAATAAAATGGTTGTGAGGATTATATCAGTTAGATGTAACACATCCTCCCAAAATACTGCTATGATTCCCACTACTCTTTACTATTACTATTTAGAAACATGACTGTGTGGGCAATTATAAGTAGATCCCAATACTTCAAATTCATGATAATCCATGCAAGTGGCATGGGTCTATACATCTTTAGGACTACGAACCAGACCAAAGATTTTACAACTTGACCTGCAGACGTGTCTCAGTAAAACATACAGATAATGGAAGTGAAGCTACTGAAATAACTTAATGAATATAATGGATAGAAAAAGAATAACCCCCTGGGTAATATCTTAATTTTTAAATTCACTCTTCATTTTCTCTCATTCTGTTGGAGGAACTGTTTCTCAAACTAACAATTATGTTAAAAACAAAACAAAACAAGTAGCACTTGTGGTCAAGAAGGACTGGAAAACGCTGCACAGAGCAGATCCTTCTTTGATTTCCCAAGAAGCATTATAATAGGAAACCAAAACTTAAAGCAAAAGAACCTGCTTAAGCTGGCCTTAGTGAAACATATACTGTCATTTCAATTTTGGATAACACTGCTCATGGACATGCCACCTGAAAATAATCAGCTTAACTCCACTTCTTCCTTTATAAAGTATAAAATAAAAGAGCACACACTCAAGTATTCCTCACTCAAGTTTGCTAAAACTTAGTATTTTTATATATGTACCTTCATCTTTCATTTTTAAGAAACTAAATATTCAAGTTAAGGGCCCTGAGCATTTAAAATTTTTTTTCATTCTATTGCTTGCACTTCTTCTTTTCAAAGTTTAGCTTCAAGAACACTGATGCCGCCCAGAGCTTCACTTAAATGATTTCAAAGCACTACCACTTTCCAGCCTTCACAGTTAATCCCATTATCCTTTATTTTTATAAAAACCGCTTTCTTGCTTTTCTTTGTTTTACCATCCCGATATGCATTTCCAAATCCCATATTTGTTTTTGAACTTTAAGTAAACAAACAATATAACATATACTCTCGGGTCTGGCTTCTTCTGATAAGCTTTTTCTTGTTATAGCCATGTGCACTCAGTTATAGTTCGGTTTGACTGTCCTAGTGCGAACATGCAACAATTCATCGTTTCTACTGTTTATGGGCAGTTTTTATTCATTATGAATAACGACAAACATCTTCATATGCTTCCTGGCCCATCAGAAACGTATGCTTATCTGTTGCATATCTTCTTAAGAATGGAAATGCTGGTTATAGCAAAAAAAAAAAAAAAAAAATAACTCCAGCTTTTGTAGATGATGCTAAACTCTTTTCCAAAGTGACTGTTAAAATTTATATTCCTACTGGCCCTGTTTGACAGTTCTGGTTGCTTCATCTATTTGCAAACATCTGGTAAATTCAGCAATCTGGTATTACTGCATGGTTTTATCTAATTAATTTTTTTTCATATTTATTGGTCATTTGGATAACCTCTCTGGTGAAATATTTAAGTCTCGTCTATTTAAAAATTAAGCTATTTTCTTATTAATATAAGTTTTTTCAATACTTTTTTCATTATTGGAGGAAAACTGTTTTACGATCTTGTGTTGGTTTCTGTGTGCGACACAAATCAGTCCTAATTGTATGTGTATACATCCCCTCCTTCATGTGCCTCCCTCTGCCCAACCCCTCCCCACCCCCTGGATCATCAGGCTGGGCTCCCTGTGTCAGCTGTTTCACACATGGTGTATACAGGTCAATGCTATTTTCTCAATTGGTGTGTCCTTTACTGGATTTTTATGCTGCAATTATCTTCTCCTAACACGTGGCTTGCATTTTTACTTAATGGTGACATCTTTTCATGAAAAATGCTAATTTTAATGTAGTTTGATTTACCAAAATTTTCTTTTGTATATGGTGACTTTTGTGTCCTAAGAAACTTGCAGACAAACTATTGTTTCTTTTTAATATCGTTTTCTTCCTGTAATTAGCTTTACTAGCTTTCTTTCAGCCTTTTTAAAAAAAAGTCATGCTTGGGGATTGTAGGAAATCTTTTATCATCTTTTAACCTCTCGTTAATTTTCTGTTTGGGGGTCTCAGTGCTTCAATCTGGATTCTATACACTTACCTTCTAGTTCATAATTCTTTTCTTCAGCTGTGTCTCATCTGCTATTAAACCCTTTTATTGACTTCTTAATTTTAATATTCAGGTTGGGAAATTCTGTTCAGTCCTTTCTATGCTTTATCTTTCTCTACTGAAGTCATCAGATCTATCACCTTGAATGTGAGCATACCCATTCACAGCCGTGCCTGATGAAACCAGGATCGGAGCCTGGCACAGGGCATTTGCTTGCTGCGGGTTCTCGTTCATGCTGTCTTTCTTCCTCGTGGGCCTAATGATTTTTTAAAATAAACGGTGGCATAGTCTTCTGTCTTCTTTAGGCTTATTATGGTTGCTTTCTATTGTTCACTATTAAAATCAATACACAGATAAACATTCTAATATATGATTCCTTGTGCACAAATGGGAACTTCTCTGGGATACACACCAAGAAGTGAAATTACTGGGGAACAGCATATGAACATCTTCACCACTGTTGTCTTAATTACTCTCCAAAGTGATTATGCTCATCTTTGCTTTTTGCCTCACTTTCATGGAAGTGACTTGCACAGAATCTTGTCATTTCTTGTTAGTAATAATGAATAACACTGAGTATCTTTTAAGTTTATGAGCCAATGGATTTCATTTCTATAAATTGTCTATTTTTTATTTTGGGCTATTTTTTTTTCTTACTGATTTGCTTTTTTCCCCTTCAACTCTGGATTCTAACATTTTGGCAGCTACATGCATTTTAGATATATTCTCCCAGGCTGTGGCTTTACCTTTTTATTTTATTTATAGCACCATTTGCTGCACCAAGGGTTATACATTTTAAGTCATATTTGATATTTTCCTCCTTTATATTTATTTTGCATCTTGCTGAAGAAATTTTCCCCCAAAGTTCATGAAGATAGCCTTATTTTTCTACTAAGAGATTAGCTTTTTATATTTAGGTTTTCATTATTTTTATAGCTGTTTGATTTTTGTATTTGGTTTGTATTGGAAATTTATGAATAGTCCCACTGCCAACCTTAAATAAAACAAATCACTGTTAAATAAAACAAACCTCAAAAGTAAGTTATTATGATGTTAGAAGTTAGGACAGTGGTCATTTTTAAGGAAGAAAGGTACAATTACATTTATTGACCAGAGAGTTAGGTATGTTCATTTTGGTAATATACAATAAAATATACACTAATGTGGTAGCTTAAAATTAAACATTATGAGAGTATTTAAATCATTAATTTATATTTAACTTATATGCAGAGTACATTATGAGAAATGCTGGGCTGGATGAAGCACAAGCTAGAATCAAGACTGTTGGGAGAAATATCAATAACCTCAGCTATGCAGATGATACCACCCTTAGGGCAGAAAGTGAAGAAATAAAGAGCACCTTGATAAAAGTGAAAAAGGAGAGTGAAAAAGTTGGCTTAAAGCTCAAAATTCAGAAAACTAAGATCATGGCTTCTGGTCCCATAACTTCATGGCAAACAGATGGGTAAACAGTGGCTGACTTTATTTGGGGGGGGCTCCAAAATCACTGAAGATGGTGACTGCAGCCATGAAATTAAAAGATACTTACTCCTTGGAAGGAAAGTTATGACCAACCTAGATAGCACATTAAAAAGCAGAGACATTACTTTGTCAACAAAGGTCTGTCTAGTCAAGGCTATGGTTTTCCCAGTGGTCATGTATGGATGTGAGAGTTGGGCTATAAAGAAAGCTGATCACTGAAGAATTGATGCTTTTGAACTGTGGTGTTGGAGAAGACTCTTGGGAGTCCCTTGGACTGCAAGGAGATCCAACCAGTCCATCCTAAAGGAGATCAGTGCTGAATATTCATTGGAAGGACTGATGTTGAAGCTGAAACTCCAATACTTTGGCCACCTGATGCAAAGAGCTGACTCATTTGAAAAGACCCTGATGCTGGGAAAGATTGAGGGCAGGAGGAGAAGGGGACGACAGAGGATGAGATGGTTGGATGGCATCACCGACTCAATGGACATGANTGGACTGCAAGGAGATCCAACCAGTCCATCCTAAAGGAGATCAGTGCTGAATATTCATTGGAAGGACTGATGTTGAAGCTGAAACTCCAGTCCTTTGGCTACCTGATGCGAAGAGCTGACTCATTTGAAAAGACCCTGATGCTGGGAAAGATTGAGGGCAGGAAGAGAAGGGGACGACAGCGGATGAGATGGTCGGATGGCATCACCGACTTGATGGACATGGGTTTGGGTGGACTCTGGGAGTTGGTGATGGACAGGGAGGCCTGGTGTGCTGCAGTTCATGGGGTTGCAAAGAGTCAGATATGACCGAGCAACTGAACTGAACTGAATTTAACAAAAACTATAAACGAGCAATTTTCCTTTTTCCAAACTATTTGTGTTCATGTTATACTTCAATAAAAAGTTTTAAAATAAATATCCTTTGGCATGTAACTTTTGGGGGAACCTGTGCTAAAGAAGGAAAAGCTCCAGCGTCTAAGAATAAATGCATTTAGCTGTGAACTGCTTCTGGTTGCAAAAAACCCTCCAAAACAAAAAACCAGAAAGAACACAGGGTGAGGCAGGGGCAGAAGAGGGGAAAATGAATGAAAGAAAATTTATATGTGTATGTGTGCATGTGTAACGGGATATATGAAGCTATTAAAAGTGTGCGTAAAATCTATCTGCAATGACCTATAGGGATGTTTAAAACATACTAAGTGGGGATAGAAAGCAAAATGCAAAATAATGACATAATTCAATTGAAACAAAAAAAAATTAAAAACATCTTCTTTACACATATGTGTATATTTTGATATGATTTTATAAATATAAAGAAAATTACAGAACAATACAATCACTTGCACTGATTGCCTTGGAAGGAAAGGCATTGTCCACTGACTGGGGCTTGAAGGAAGAATATTAACTTTTTCTGTGTATTTCCCTATTCTGTTTGAATTATTCTAATAGGTTGTCATTTTATAATTTAAAAAATCCAATAAAGTTTAAAAACTCTTATTATAAAAGGGTATGTCACAACAAAAGACCCATAAGTAGTTGGCTTATCTGTGACTTCTTCCCATTCCAAGCTAACTTGTATTATGGCTAGGCCTCTAAGGGTCATTTTCATCAATAGTATTCTTCTATTAAAATAACTGTTTGACTAAGTCCCTTCACTGTTCACCTGAAACTATCACAGCATTGTTAATCAGCTATACCCCAATACAAAATGTTTTTTGGTATTAAAAAAACAATAGCAACAAAAATTCACAACCCTTCACTGATTCAATAAAAAACTGGTAAAAAGCATAAAATTATGAGCCAGAAGATTTAGGATCTAGTCCTACTTCTAATTTCTGACTGCAGGATTTCATGGCTGTCACAATGAAACAGAAGGCATGAGCTGAGGAATCAATTTGCTTTCAGGGGACATTAGAAGGCAATACTGCATGTGACTGAGTTAAATAATCCTAGGTTTGAGTTCCAGCACTGCTACTTACTAGTTATGTGACTGTGAACAAGTTATTAATCCTTTTTTAAGCCTCATCTTATTTAATAAAGTGGGGCTAATAATACTGACCTTTAAGGCTTATAAGTGAAAGTGACGTTGCTCATTCGTGTTCAACTCTTTGTGACCCCATGGACACCAGGCTCCTCTGTCTGTGGGATTTTCTAGGCTAGAGTACTGGAGTGGGTTGCCATTTCCTTCTGCAGGGATTCTTCCCGACCAAGGGATCGAACCCAGGTCTCCCACGTTGTAGACAGATGCTTTACCGTCTGAGCCACCAGGGAAGTCCTGGTGGCTTATAGCGTGTGTTACAATGACATGTGCAAAGCATCTATCCATACTACAACCGGTTGTTCAGTCACTAAGTTGCGTCCGACTCTTTGCGACCCCATGGACTACAGACAAGCCAGGCTCCCGTGTCCTCCATTGTCTCCCGGAGTTTGCTCAAATCCATGTCCCCTGAGCTGGTGATGCTATCTAACCACCTCAGTCTCGGGCGCCCTCTCACCCTTTTGCCTTCAATCTTTCTCAGCAGCACTAGTAGAGCTAAGTATCACAATCACCCTCAGTCTCTGCCTAAAATTTTAAGGTCTCCACAATCTTCACCACCATCAACTTAGCTCTGAATCACTTAGGGCTACGACAGGCTGAAACTGAGCTAGATTTTACAAACACAATCTCATTCCAATTAATTTTATCAATATAATAACCTTAAATTATAGAAATTAGTCTTATTTTATGGATAAAAAAAAAGACGCTTAAAGAAGTTATGTAACTATTCTGAGGTGACAAAGTCAGCAAATGGCAGAGTTGGAATTTAAAGTTAAAACTGTCATAGTCTCACAGCACTATGAGACTCTAAAGTCAGTGGCTGGAGCCCTAATGCCATGCTTGTTGCCTGAGACCTGAGCCTACAGGAGTACACTCCTCCTTCCTTATAATTGTACTCGCCACCCTTCCCCATTCAGGCTGAACCAATTCTACCTGCTTCATAAAAGTTTGTCATTTCCCAGGAATGTGGTGATTTCTTTTTCTTTCAACTTGATATTTCAGGCTGAGTCATCCAATCAGACACCAAGACACTACAACATCACAAAATACCTTATGAGTGCTTTTTTTCTCCTTGCTAATGCTACTGTTCTCCAATATGGATTTTTAGTCCCTTGAAGACAGAAGATGTGCTTTTTCCTAAGTCCCAACAGATTTACCTACTTTCAACACCGGTACTCAAAAGCACTGGTATAAAATGATAGAATTTTGAATTTTCATAGGCACAGTGACAATAAGGTGTGATAATTAGAAAAACTCAGATGTTAAAGGACACACATTTCTGACACAGGTACCTTGGTAACAGGCAGAGAAAACAGAGATGATGCATGGCAGTTTTGTGACTGCAGAATAGAGGATAATGAACACTAACCAGAAGCTCTTTGGTCGCCCATTCTTTCTTGCCCTAGATTTGACAGGCTGTGGACAATGTAAAGAGAAAGAAATCTAATAGTATCTAAGAGTGTCATCAGTTTTGAAACCTTTATGACCACACGCATGCTAGCACTTTCACAAAGGCTAGACTCAGAATCAACATGCCTTCCAATTTTGAATCTAAACGTAAATGTGAGCATTTGCTTTATTTCTATAAGGTGGTACACTAGGAAAAACTGGTTGTCCACGACAAAAATTTCACATTACACGTTTTAAGCTTCTTGAGTCTTCCCCACACTGCATGGGAGAACAGCATGCCTATTTCAGTCTTACCTCCATATCCCCTGCAGAGGTGAAAACACATTATAAAAAAGCAAGGCTAGTTTTATACAATGAGATTATTATATGTACTAAAAATATATTCTCCCCTTTACTCTGCCCCATTAACACTTCTGGGAAGAATATACCTCTTGGAGATTTCTGGTTTTACTCCTTCCTCTCTTCTTACCGTTACTAGACATCGACACATGTTTGCGTAAGCCACAGAGAAACTGGGTTCGTCAATAGCCTTCTCAAAGACCAGGTCAATGACTCCTTTCAGGCGCTCCTCTGTGTCAACAGTAAGTCCTGACACTTGCTTCATCAGCTGGTTGAACATCTGTGGTGTCAATTTATTTAAGATACTTCGAACTTTCCTAAAAAGTTCCTAGAAGGACCACAAAAAAGAAGAAACCATTATCTGTGACAATATGATGCTTTTTATAAGGACTAATATTTTATTTCTAATTTATAAGTGCAATTTCCTAAATCATTAACAAAGACTGTGAATGAGTCACAGAAATAATTAAATCTATTTTATCATACATTAAAAATTTATACCACCTATTTTCTTTTCCACTCCTGATGAGAATTCAAGAAACTAGGTATATTCACACTCCACTGGTGGGACTATAATTTGGCACATTTCCAAGGGCAATTTGACAATGTGTACTAAAACTCTTAAACTAGCAATTTTACTTTCATAAATTTATTCATATTTAAGGATAGGTTAAAAAGGATTTTAGCCATCATAACTTCAATGAGTAACCTTTTAGAGTAAATAACTTAAATGTCCTAAAATAGAATTTCATCTACAAATGGTATAATATAAATTATCATAAAAAACACTAGGCAGAAGTTACTATAATAACGTTATAGAAAGCTTCATCAAATTAGAAATAGAAGTGAACTTCCTTAACGAGAAAAAGGCCATTGATAACCTTAGTGGTGAAAGAATAAGTGTTTTCCCCCTAACAGTGAGAACAAGACAAAAACATCTGTTCTCACCATTCCTATTCAGAATCTCACTGGAGGTCCTATTCAGCGGAATAATGCAAAGGCAAAGAACTACAACCCATGCAGATCTAAAGGAAGACATAAAATCCATCCCCTTTTCACAAATGACTGTCTTCACAGAAAAATCATAAGAAACCTATAAAAGTAGACACTAAGGGAGTCTAGCAGGTTTGTAGAACACAAGTCAATATACAAAACTCAATTTTATTTTTATGCAGTAGCAATAAACAACTAGAAATTATGTTTTTTAAAAGTACAATCTATAACAGTACCAAAACCATGAAGTATTTAGATAAGAATCTATCAAAATATCCGGAGTTGAGGTATGTTCCTTCTATTCCTGCTTTCTGGAGAGTTTTTATCATAAATGGATGTTGAATTTTGTCGAAGGCCTTCTCTGCATCTATTGAGATAATCATACGGCTTTTACTTTTCAATTTGTTAATGTGGTGAATTACATTGATTGATTTGCGAATATTGAAGAANGTTGGTGATGGACAGGGAGGCCTGGCGTGGTGCGATTCATGGGGTCGCAAAGAGTCGGACACGACTAAGCGAGTGAACTGAACTGAACTGAATAAAGTTAAACCTCTGTTGATCCAAAAGCTAGGAATTTACCCCAAAGAAACAAAAACATACTTGCTCACACAAGTCCTCTATGTGAATTTTCACAGTAATTTTATTCATAATTACTAAAACCTGGAAAGTGTTTATCTTGTGAATGGATCCAGTAATGAAAGTTCAGTTCAGTTCAGTTCAGTCGCTCAGTCGTGTCCAACTCTTTGCCACCCCATGAATCGGAGCACACCAGGCCTCCCTGTCCATCACCAACTCCCGGAGTTCACTCAGACTCACGTCCATCGAGTCAGTGATGCCATCCAGCCATCTCATACATGCAATATGAGTATCAAATATATTCACTGAGTAGAAGAAGCTTTACTCAGAATGATTCCATATTTATATGACACTCTGGAAAAGGCAACACTATTTGTTTCCAGGTGGCACACTGGCGAAGAATCTGCCTTCCAGTGTAGGGGGTGCAAGAGATGCATGTTTGATCCCTTGGAGTAGGAAATGGCACCCTATTCCAGTACGCCTGCCTGGAAAATTCCATGGACAAAGGAGCCTGGCGGGCTACAGTGCATGGGTCGCAGAGTCAGATATGCCTGAGTGCACAAACGTGTGTGTACATATGCAGAGGGACAAATACACGACTGACTGCCAGAAGTGAGCATGGGCAGCAGAGGGTGAATATAAGGCAGAACAAGAAAATTTCAGGGGCTGATGGCAATGCTCTGCATCTTGACTGTGGTGGCAGTAACACGACCACGTGTTCGGCAAGAATTATAGAACTATAAACAAAGAAGGAAACCTAACTAGATGTAAATTATGCCTCAGTAAAAATATGAAGTTGTAAAAATCCATCAAACAATACCTGAAAAACCTAGAAAATGTTGTTTGATCCCTATACAATTTCATCTGAACACAAGAATTTTTAGAAAGTGTACCAGTATATCAACAGTTTTCTCCAAGACAGTAAATAAATCTATTTAAATTTTTAAAAGTCATATTGTCAACTTTTAAAGCAATAAGTCAGCTTCACTTTTATAGAGAAGAAACTTCTCCATGTTGCCTGTATCAACTGAGACAGCACCATTTAGGTCTAAAACTTTAATTTGTGCTTTCCACAAAAACCAAATAAAAACAAAAATAAAACCCAGCCTTCAGGTCTTCAAATATATCAGAAAATACTAAGATGAGAAAAACAGGAAAATAAAAAGGTCATTTATTGAAGTAATGTACAGTAAGTAACTACAGTTAATAAAGCTGCTGCAAATATCATATGATATTGCTTATTTGTGCAATCCAAAAAAAAAAAAAAAGGTCCAAATGAACTTATTTAGAAAACAGAAACAAAGTCATAGATATAGAAGACAAACATATGGTTACCAGAGGGAAAAGGGGGACAGGAATAAACTGAGACTGGGATTCACATATACACACTATCGTACATGTTTTCCCAGTAGTTTTGTATGCATGTGAGAGCTGGACGATAAAGAAGGCTGAACATCAAGTTGATGCTTTTGAACTGTGGTGCTGGAGAAGACTCTTGAGAGCCCCCTGGACAATAAAGAGATCAAACCAGTCAATCCTAAAGGAAATCAATCCTGAATATTCACCAGAAGAACTGATGCTGAAGCTGAAGCTCTAATACTGTGGCCACCTGATGTGAAGAGCTGACTCACCGGAAAAGACCCTAATGCTGGGAAAGACTGAAGGCAGGAGGAGAAGGGGACGACAGAGGATGAGATGTCAGATGGCATCACTGACTCAATGGATGTGAGTCTGAACAAGCTATGGGAGATGGCGAAGGGCAGGGAAGGAGGCCTGGCGTGCTGCAGTCCACGGGGTCACAAAGAGCTGGGTGACTGAACAACAACAACAAACAGGGACCACTGCGTGGCACAGGGAACTCTACTCACTACTCTGAAATGACCAATATGGAGAAAGAATCTAAAAAAGAGTGAGCACATGTGGATGTGTAACTGATTCACTCTCGCTGTACACCTGAAACTACCACAAAGTGCATCACCAATACGCCAATAAAAAGTAAAATACAGGGAAGATATAATACTGTTTTGCACATTTGAAAAGTTTTTAGCACAAGAATGAAGTTTTACATGATGATGGACATTAAGTAGGCTAACTGTGGCGATCATTTTGCAATATACATACAAATACTGAATGATTATATTATACACCTATAAAAAGTAATACGTCAATTTATACCTGAATTGAAAAAGGAAATCTCCAGTATCAAACAACAAAACACTGACCAGAAGGCATTTATTCATTATGACTGAATATCTACTTGATATTTTATAATTTCATTTGGGTACAAATAAAGCATAAGGCACAGTAATCAAAACCATGAAAATTCAGCTTCAAAGACGGGAAAAGTTACAAGAGAAATGACAGAGCAAAGCACAAGGTTGATGAGAAGCTAGAGAAGTGAGGACTGTAATGGGTTAGTGAGGAAATAGCTTTAGAAGGAAATGAGAATGGGGCCAGATTATAAAGGGCAAGGAAAAAAAAAAAGCTGGCGACATGTAAAAAGGGTGGCAGGGGGACAGAAGATATTTTAGGAAGGGAAATATTTCAGAAAGGATCGTTACTGAGGCTCTTCCACTGCAGGACTGGAAAATAGTAAGGAAAGATCAGAGGACTAGTGGGAAAGAAAATGACACGATGGTAAGTGAGAAGCTGGAGCGAGGAGGTAAAATCAGCCCATCAGAGAGACGAGTTGGGCAGCAGCAGTGGGCTTACTGTATCAAGCGGAGAAGAGACGTGAAACAGCGGCCTGAGCAGCAGAACCCAACTGTAGTGTATGTACGCGGAAGGAGTCTAGACACGCCATTAATAATGGTTTCCTAGAAATGTTTCAAGGAGAAGATCCATTCTTACGGTATCCACTGGTGATCATTCATAATGTTGCTATAAATTAGGAGGGTAGGAACAAAAGTCAGAGTGAAAGAGTTTTCTGGAAGTGGTGGCAACAATAAAACTATGGTTTTGACAAAAGGATAGAAAAAGAGCAATAGGAGGAACAAGTGGGATATACCTGTGCAGAGAAGAATGAAAACACAAAAAGGAGAAGGAATGAAGCACAGATGCTCTGTATTAAGAAGAAAAAGTGTCAAGAAAAGGAGGTTGTACTGGCCCTTCATAAGAAGTCTATCAACCCTGCATTGGATTTTGCTTTATCTACTCATTAAAGAAAACTGAACTAATTCATGATACCTCAAAGTCAATGTAACTATTCTGTTTTTGAAATAACAATTAATAATGGGGAGAACTTAGAATAGCCATCATTAAAAAGTCTCCAAAAAACAAGTGCTGGAAAGGGTGTGGAGAAAAGGGAACCCTCCTATACTTTTGGTGGGAATATAAATTGGTGCGGCTACTATGGAAGACAGTGTAGAGGTCCCCTAAAAAACTGACAATAGAGTTTCATATGATGCAGCAATTCCACTCCTGGGCATATATCCAGACAAAACTATGATTTGAATTCCAGTGTTCCCAGCAGCATTACTTACAAATGCTAAGACATGGAGACAATCTACAAGGTCACAGAGAGATGAATGGATAAAGGTGTGATACATACATATATCACATAAATATATATGTGCCCACATACACAAATAAAATGAACTACTACTCAATCATGAAAAGGATGGAATATGCCATCTGCAGCAATATAGATGGACCTAGAGATTATTGTACTACGTAACACAGAAAAACACAAGTACCTATGATATCACTTACATGTGGAATCTAAAATATGATATAAATGGACTTATTTACAAAACAGAAAACAGACGCACAGATCTAGATACAAAAGGGGAGAGGGGGTGGGGAAGGGATAAATTAGAGTTTTGGAATAGCAAATACACAATACTATATATAAAACAGACAACAAGGTTCTACTGTATGGCACAGGGAACTACAGTCAATATCCTGTAATAAAACACAATGAAAAATAATATGCAAATGAACATATATCTGTATATAAACATACACACATATATATCTCTAAGTCACTGCGCTGTATACTAGAAACTAACCCAACTTCAGTTGATTTAGAGCTAGAAATTAGGTTTAGTTTCTAAATCAACTTTACTTCAATAAAAATTTTGTAAAAAACGGGGCAAACTCTTACAGAATAGAGAGAGGCACAAGTTCACAACAAACGGACTGCTCAGCAGCCACCTCTCAAAGCTTCAGTTTCTTCATAGGAAAAAAAGAGAAACGTGTATTCCTGCCTTCACAGGTTTTGTAAGAATCTAACGCAATAAGGCACTAATACAACTGCCTTAAACACCAAAAGAAGACATCTTCATATTCAATGATAAATACCTAGCAGGAAATTTAAAACTTTTAGGTCCCTACTCATTAAGCACTTCTCAGAGGGAATGGAAGCAGGAATGTAGAAGATTTTTTTTAAGGTTGAGGAATCTTCAGGGAAGATTAGGTACTTGATTTTAGTGAACCTGGAGCAGATGTTCTTGGGATGAATGACTGGGGCAACTGCGAGAAAGATGACAAAGGCAAGCAGCGGATTTGGGTCTCACAAGCAGCTGGTGATGCATCAGTTCGTCTTGGTCCCGACAGTATGAACAGCTTTGCTGCTAAGTTTACTGATTAACAAGTGTTTATTGAGCATCTACTATGTGTGAGACTCTGTGCTGGTGCTCAACCACCACCACGATCTGTAAGGCACATCTGTTTCGCAGGGACACTGTCACACTAAGCAGGTAACTGGGCTCCCAGAACCACGTCATGCGCAAGTGCTTTATACTGCTTCAGTTAAACTTCACAGTGCTCCATGAGGCACATGCTATTAGTACCTTAGTTAGTGTCAAATTACTTACCTTAACTAGAATCGAAAACATCGGAAGGATACAGTAGAGGTAACTCAGGGATAGGAACCGGCATTGTGTGTACAGCAAAAGATGCAGAGAGGCTTTATACAAATTGACACACAAAAACAATCTGTGTGGATTAAAGGAATCCATCCTATTTACCCTAAGGCGTTCTGAGGGAGGATATGCTCAAAAAGATGCAAAGAATTCAATCTTGTTACCAAGGACCGTCAATAAGATATATTTCTAAATTCTAACTTATTAGAAATGAAACAAAAAGCAAGATACTAACTAGACTACCACAGGACAATGAATAAGAATCTAAAAACACATTTTTAAGAAAAGCAAATATTGATATAAGCGTGAACGACAGAATTCTATGACATGTGAGCCCTCGAAATATAGTGTGTGTTTTGCAAAGCACACAGAATGCAACTTCAAGAGAAAATAGGTTGTTGGCATTTATGGCAGATTTTAGGATAATGCCTGTAGTAAGGAAAAAAATCACAAAAAACCTTATATTACCAGGGCAAAGAGTCAAAATGATACCATCATGATTCCAAGCCGCCGTAAGCGTGCGCTCAGGCCCTCACCTGGGTCTTGATGTTCTCAGGGTCCTCAGCGTGGCTGTCGCGCTTCTGGCTGGGCTTCCAGGCGTTCTCCGCCTTCTTCAGGTGCACATCTTCTTTCACAGAGACCGTGATGATCTTCCTGGGCTCTCTTCTCTGGCCGGGCTGAGATCTCCGTGGTCCAACATTCACCAGCTAGGACAAGAGTATTCTTTATTGCACCCACACAGAGCACTCACAAGCTACCGCCTCTGCTGTGCTGCTCAAGTAAGGACTGACGGTCACAGGAGACACTTCCAGATGCAGAGACGGGTATCAGGCATTCAACCGAGACTTGACCTTTTTTATTTGGTGGGGGGTGTGGGTGTGTTAGAATGTCATCACTGTAGCGTACACCACGACTACAATTTTTGACCCTGACGTCCTAAATGAGATATGTCTGATAAAGCTATTGTATTTAACAGAAAAGACTACCCTAAGTGAAACTGCTGCTGTTTTTTCTCTTTTAACCTGTTATGTGACTTTGGACTAGTCACTTGAATAACTACAAAAATTCAGAGGCAGAGATCACCACAGTTACAAATCTGCTTCAAAAACTGTGTCTCTACACTTTCAGTGTGGATTACAAATACATCCTTACCATGAAAATTATTTACAGCATAGTCACCCAGACTGACTGTAGACCTTAATAGATCCCTCTAAGTTTGCTGGGCCAGAAATACTAAAATAAGTCTTCCTTATGTCATTAATGAAATCCAACTAAATCACTCCCTAAAAAAAGGCCTCTGTCAGCTCTTTGTTCCTCCCAGAGTCCCACTATGCTCATTCTGTTAAAACCAATGTATGTTAGCATGTCACTGCTGCTAAGCCACTTCAGTCGTGTCCGACTCTTTGCAACCCCATGGACGGCAGCCCACCAGGCTCCCCCGTCCCTGGGATTCTCCAGGCAAGGACACTGGAGTGGGTTGCCATTTCCTTCTCCAATGCATGAAAATGAAAAGTGAAAGTGAAGTCGCTCAGTTGTATCCGACTCTTAGCGACCCCACGGACTACAGCCTACCAGGCTCCTCCCTCCATGGGATTTTCCAGGCAAGAGTACTGGAGTGGGGTGCCACTGCCTTCACACTGGCCCTCAAATCAGAAATGTTACTTTAACAGCAATGGGTAAGTTAAAAGTTGTATTCCAGGTATTAAAATGTTCCTAATAAATGCTACTCTAAATGCCTGGAAATACTTTTTCAAGATTAAATATCTGGAGTAATAGAGAGCTCTGCTCATGACCAATCCAAGATCTGGGATACTGACTGCCCTTACCTTCTCTGACAGGTCCTTCTCTGAACAATGANACACTGGCCCTCAAATCAGAAATGTTACTTTAACAGCAATGGGTAAGTTAAAAGTTGTATTCCAGGTATTAAAATGTTCCTAATAAATGCTACTCTAAATGCCTGGAAATACTTTTTCAAGATTAAATATCTGGAGTAATAGAGAGCTCTGCTCATGACCAATCCAAGATCTGGGATACTGACTGCCCTTACCTTCTCTGACAGGTCCTTCTCTGAACAATGAAGAAATATTACAATTAGGTTTCAAGAGGGAAAAAGGAGAAAAAAAAATGCTTCACACAAGAAATACAGACCAGAATTGTATCTTACTTAAAGCTTCAATACTGCTCTTTAAGTGAAACTAAAGCAATTATCCTCCAATAAAGAGAGTAAATAAAATGTCATACTTCATACAGAAAGACACATTTGAGAGAGACATGGTCTGAAGACTTTGATAAGCTTCAAAGCCTTTACACATCACCCGTCTCAGAATTAATTATTCTCTTACCTTTCCTTGACTATGGGCCCTAATTAGAAACAGCAGTATTAAGGATGTTTCAGGAGCAAAACTTAGAATTTCTGGGTAATACACACCGATCAAATGTGTCTAGCTAAGGACTCTGCAGCAAAAGATGGAGAAGCTCTATATAGTCAACAAAAACAAGACCAGGAGCTGACTGTGACTCAGATCATGAACTCCTTATTACCAAATTCAGACTGAAACTGAAGAAAGCAGGGAAGACCGCTAGACCATTCAGGTATGACCTCAATCAAATCCCTTATGATTNCAAAAAAAAAAAAAAAAAAACAAAAACAAACCTCAATCAAATAAACCCCGAGGTACCACACATGGTATAACTAAGAACTAAAGAAGATCATCAGACTGGGAAAGTATCAACTGGAAAGAGCAGCTAAACCAGACAGTACTATTGTAAGATTTATTTCTCACTGAAACCTTGCTAGTTCAGGCAGAAGAACTGTTATGAAAAGGCAGGAAACCACATACTGTTTAGTTTTTATAATTGAAAATATATTCTACTGTTAATTAATGTCAATTACTATCTTTTTTTAAAGTTCGGATAAAATTGAAAGAAACAGATCACAGATATTCAATTTAATACATGCATCTGCCCATAGAAACTTGTTAAAATAATGATTGGTGGGAATTATAAAAGGTATTATGCCAAAATCATATAAGAGCCATAGTATAATTTGTGGATATAATTTTAATTATGTTTGCATTAAGTCAGAAAATGTTCATTTCCAAAAAAGAAACTGCAAATACTAACAAACGTTTGAGATTTCTATGTCCCAAGACAAATATAAGTGAATTTCAGAGAAGCAGCAAAGAGATGTGAGAAATATTAAATAAGTAGATAACAACAGTGTTTCAAAGTAAAAAAAACTGTTAAAAAAAAGTCAAAAAAAAAAAAAAACTTAAGTCTCAGATTAAAAAATTGACATTATAACCCATGTGCATCCTCCGAAGACAAATTTAAATACCTCTGGATAAAACTAAGATACTGCTCACAAATATTTACCCAAGTATACTGAGTCCTCAACAATTATTATTCTTATAAATGCTCAATATGTTTGATTGTAACTAATCTCTAACACTCTTCTGTTTATACTCAGAATGATTCACTGGAATATCAATGCCTGGAATGGCTACAGTGAAGTGGAGAAGAGAGGCAGATTAGAAGACAGAAGAACTGTGGTCTCCTGAATACAATTCTCCCACTTATGCGCAGAGTTACTAGGAACAAGTCTCAACTTTGCTGAACTTAAAGCATCTCACGTATTAAATGCTTATGGTACCTAGGTAAGTTATTACTAGGATCATGGGATATATAATAGTAAGGCATGCCAAAGGACCTTAAAAACTAAGTACAATATCAGGTTGTACAATACCATCATGAATACCAAAGGGAAAAAAGAAATTAAAAAAAAAGTGATATGCAGGTTGGTATAAAAACCTTTGAACAGCCTGTATCCTTTTTGTGTGTGGAAAACTTAACATATATTGTCAGATTTACAGTATCATTCAAAAGCTGTACTATAGGTAATGAACGACTTTATTTATTAAATACAAAGAAAATTCTAAGATGCTGTGCTAAGTGTTGTGGAACACATAAAAAGAAATAAAGCCTGGTTTCCTTGCTTGAAAGACAATTCTGACTGATGGTGAGAAGATGAACTTCAAGGTATAATGTGTGCAGGGTCCACATTTCTTAAACGTATTACATAAGAAACTATAGATCTCTGTTGTAGAATTGAATATATATTGCTCCTATCTCACTCAGAGATTAAAATCTCAAACTTCTCTGCTTACTTGTATAACCAAAGAAAATAGGACCAATATGCACTGTAGCATTTTTTTCTTTTTTTAAGAGATATAACCAACAGTCCCTTTAAGAGAGAAAAGGATGATACGTGCTCAGGAAACCTCTCTGTATGAAGGATCTGCATCACAGTTCAGTGAATCTCAAATTTAGTTAAAATGACCATGAATGGCAAGTTACTAGTCTAGGTCTACAGCCCTTTTGTCAATACATTTCTTTTGAGGCACATTCTGTGATATCTGCAAACAGATTATTATTAAAATTAACACCACAATAGCCAAGTAAGTTGACTTTTAAAAAACTACAGAGATGATACTGCCTGGGTGCTTTCATCACAAGATGAACTTTTATGGCTATAAATTATACATAACTGTGTACGACACTAATATAATTGCTACACATTAAAACTGTTACAAGAAGTCTGCTGCAGGCAAGTTTATACGAGGAGTCACAGCAACTGAAGTTAGACTAAGAAGCATACCTAGTATATCTTAACAATTTTGGATGGTTATTATTTAGAAGCCAATTTGGAAGTTGTATGGAGCCCGAAACTATGAGGAGTGGGGCTGCTTCTTTCTCCCCAAGCAGCATCATTCTGCTCATTCTTCTGCAGACCGTTCCTTTATGTTACATATATTCCTTAAAATTCCCACCTTTGTCTTCACCAATATACCAAGTAAGCTGGACAAATTAAATGGAGGATACCTGTTAGCTAGGGGAACTGTTGGAAGAATAATTGCTTATATTAAGACAATGTATCAATATTACCGATTGATCACAATTCCACTTAAAAAACAGCATGTGGAACACTGACAGTGCTATGAAAAGAAAGCGAGTTAAACAATGAAAGGGAGTAATTTTGGAGACTCTACAAATTACTGATAATGGTTTATCTCCTGCCACATTACTTTGCACTAAATAATCATTTGCCTGATACACGCAGGCAAATAAGTTACTGAGCAAACGTACACTGGGACAGTTTAACAGCCCACTCTCTAGTCTCTGTATTTTGAGTGAGATGTAGCTATGCTTAATGCACAATACCTCCTGTAAGCTACACCTGACCACCAGACAAGAGCAAGCTGATAGCGAGAGCCGACAGGACACACTGGAGGAGCCGGTGCGACAGCCCGTACCTTCTGTGAGTGGCACATGCAGGAAACTGGGCGGCATGACGACCACAGACGGTACCCAGAGAATAATCGAAATGGCATCGACATTATCTCAGGCGTTTGGCAAAACAAAGGTGTAAACCGAAGCCAAAACGGAAACAAAGACTGACAAAGATAAACCTAACCCACCAACGAAGGGAAAAAATACTGGACAACAGGTATAAAACAGTTTCTAGAAAGCTGCTTTCTAAGACTTCCTGGTGAGGAAATTCCAACTTCAGAAAAAAATTTTAATTTGATATTTAGAGAAATTAGATGAATTTAAATTTCAAACCCAAGTAAGAATAGAATATTATACACACAGGGGTCTTTAAGAAGGTGATGCTCAATAAAAAGTATGCTTCAAATTAAAATTTTCTCCAGGTTTTATAAAGCCTCCAACACAGTGCAGACATTCCAGTGTTTGGTTAAGCAAATAATTCAAGTATCTACAAAGTGTGATTTGTTGTCAGAAGGTGTAGTCTTATTTCAGAGCAAGTTTCAGAAGTTGCCATTCCCGAAATAAAAAGGTGATGGGGAAATAAAAAGTGCCACCTTCTATAAATATATTTTTACAAACATACAGTAGTATAAACAGGGTGATCCACAAATGTACACTTCAGAACTTTAGATTAAGTTCTCTGTATATCATTCCAAGTTGGGGAAAAGGAGGTATTCACATCATTGGCAACTTCACCCCAAGACTTTCTACAACTCTCCAAAGCATGGAGTAGGCAGAGCCTGTCAAATTCTGCTCAGTGCAGTGCTCAGCTTAACTCCATGGGCGATGCCACTTCCACCACTGAAGAGCCTGCCGCTGAGAGTATAAAGGCAATTTGCAGCTTACCAACACTGCACTCTTTTAAAGATATCATGTTTTCATATTTTGGCTTCACGACTTAAAGTGAGAAGAGCTAAACAGGAAATGTAACACCAGAAACTACTGTTTTGTTTTGTTTTTTAAAAAAAGGATTCAGCGCACCCCTAGAGGCAGGCTCTTCAGGGGTGGGTGCGACATTGCCAGTGGAGTGGAAGCTGGGGCTTTGCTCTGTTCCAGAATTGGCAGTCCATGCCTGCTCTGCACTTTGCAAATCTGTAGAAACAAAGACAAAGAGATGACCATTAGCTGAATGTCATCAGACATCTCTAGTACATCGGGACACCTCACGACAAGACAAGGATCCTATATAAGGTTGGTTTTATTTTTAACCCACGTGCAGGTCTTTTCAACTGAAAAAATGTGGAAAAAAAAAAATTCAAGACCAAATTAATGCAGACCAGCTTCTTTCAAGTAAAAACTTGAAACTCAACTGCATTCTTTATTTGTTTGAATATTAGTAAGGAAAGGATAGTCTTCGCCTCTTCTACTTCCTCTTCTTGGTTAGAAGAATCAAAGAATAAAGTCACTCTCCTGCCATTAGACAAGATGTCATGAAGTCTATGACAGTTTCTAACTAACTGGGTTGTAGGGAACTTGCACTTACAGGTACACCTCTTCCACCAGGGGCTTGCCTTCCAAAATCTGCAAAGGCTGGAGTAAAGTCTGGTCCCCGAGGCAAAATCCGAGGATCCAGAGTTCGCATTGGCAATTTTGGTTGATTGATCTGCATAAAGAAGCAAAGAAAAGCTTAATACAAGTTTCAGAGCATGCAGTGCCTCAAAGACAAAAACTCAGACTAAAAGTTATGTCAGCTGACAAGATAGAGCTGGCTTTCTGAGCCAGCTGATATGAGCCACCTGAATCATGATAGAGTCTCCTGGGCTAGCCGTAGAGCCCTGAGGTCAACAGTGGTTTTCTGGTTGCCTTGGAATGATCAGGTCTAAAATTCCCAGCTCACTTGACACTGTAGGGCCAACAGAATGGCACAAGACAAGCTATTTTGAGAACTTATGAACTACAGCCAAATTTTGGAATCATTTTCCAGGATCATTAAAGCACCTGCCTATAATAAATCTGATATAGCTTGTTTTGGTTTTGATCCTACTAACTTATGGTTAGTAAAGAATGTATTTTGAGTGGACAACAAATCTCAAAAGGAGACAAGTTTCATGTAGGATGACTTTATTTTTTGGTTGTGCCACAGGGCTTGTGGGATCTTAGTTCCCCAACCAGGGATTGAACCTGGATCCCCAAAAGTAAAGTGCCAAGTCCTAACCACTGCACTGCCAGTGAATTCTCTATGATGATCCATTTTAAAATCTCATTTTGTCTGCTTTGTTAATCGGAGATATTTGGCTTTGTATAAGCATGTAACGTGACTACAGACTCAGCAAAGCTAAGTAGCTTAGTGAGAAATCAACTTATCATCGGCCAAAGTCACACAGATAAGGCAGGCAGCCAGGAAAAAACATTTTCTAAGAGGACAGTCTCATTCAGTGGGCATAACAAAGCTTGTCCTCTGAATACTGAAGTAGTCTTAAATTAGTACCACCACTCATTCAATTGTCTTCCCATAAGCACCTAAGAAAGAAGACCTAGCAAGAGAAGGGAGAAGATCTGTTGCTCTAAGAGAATAAATGCTACCAATGAGGTCTGTTGATAAGCAGCTACAGGGATTCTCAATAAGAACTGGATCTCACTCTGCAAGAAAGTTACCAACTACACTTTACTTAGGGATTAACAGTTCCTCTATAAAACGTGAGCTCAGTCACCAGAACTGGTTCATCACTAATGTATATAACATTATTCTGGCAAATATACACCTGACTTTACATCTTTAAATTAATGAACAGATGAAATAAACACTGACTGTACTAATTTTCTGTATATACGATTAAGATCAGATGTAAAGAAAAAGGGTACCTACCTATTTGCACAAGATTAAAGACTCATCCTCCTATAAGTATCTACTGGAGAAATTCTGAGTTATACACTATTTGAATTACGTTTCCTCCTACTTAAGTTTGATCTGTCAAATACTTACCTAGGTTTCTGACCTATCCTCAATGCTACTCTAATTCCCTATTGAGATTTTAGCACAGTGCATAAACAGGTCTACATCTCCTTAAGCGTATTAGCCCAAAAGACACACAATTTTGACCTTATCACTAGGAAATAGCTGTGATAAGCCAACAATAAATTTTAAAACTTTACCACTCAAATATGAGCCAAACCCCATAATTACTATGAGCTACAGTAAACCTAAGACCCAATAATGTTTAACGAAACATTTAATTCAAATGTCACTTTAACAATTTCTAAAAAGTGCTCATACTTCATATATTATGGGGGCTTCCCCGGAAGCTCAGCTGGTAAAGAATCCACCTGCAATGCAGGAGATCCCTGTTCGATTGCTGGGCTGGGAAGATCTGCTGGAGAAGGGACAGGCTACCCACTTCAGTATTCTTAGGCTTCCCTGGTGGCTCGAACAGTAAAGAATCCACCTGTAAGGCGGGAGACCTAGGTTCGATCTGTGAGTTGGGAAGATCCCTTGGAGGAGGGAATGGCTACTCACTACAGTATTCTGGCCTGGAGAATTCCATGGACAGAGGAGTCTGACAGGCTACAGTGCATGGGGTCACAAAGAGTTGGACACGACTGAGCGACTTTCAGTTTCTTTTCACATATTTGCCCTGACAGTTAAAAACCAGTTCTCACCAAACAAACACAGCTTTCACTGAGTGCTCAGCTTACCTTGTCAAGAACCACATCACTGATGGGAGGCAGGCCCTCTGGTTTCTGAATACATGCTGGCATGAACTGGAAATCCAGCAAAAACTCCCTGTCATACTGCTTCTTGCCTTCCGAATCAGGAGGCTTCCAGGATTCTGTAAAGAGGAGAGCAGGCAGACAACAGTCTATAATGTCACTGTATGTATATCCAGCAAGACAATAAGCTGACTCCAGTATTTCATCTCATCAAAAGCAAACAAAACCACAAAGAAAACAATGAGCTACAGTCAGAAAACATCATGGCAAGATTTAAACTGTTATTTGTTCTTTATCCCTTCTGGATACCTCTGGAGAGTAATCTGAAGTAAGGTGCTACAGAAACCATTTCACTTGCACATAAGCAGACTTTGTGTAAGTCTGGGACATGAATAATCTTCATTAAATAAATCACCAAGTCTTTTAAAAAGTTTTTAAAAGCTATACTCCATTTACAGTTATTACAAAATACTGGCTGTATTTCCCATGTTGTACAATACATCCTTGTAGATTATCTTATGCTCCATAGTTTACATACAATATTTTTGGTTTCCTGCAAAAGGAGGATACTTTGGAATGTTACTACGGAGAGGGGAAAAAAGGTAAAAGGACAAAAAATACAAAACTAAATAACTTACTGAAGATTCTGAAAAGTCTAAACAGACTATAGATTCCCTCCTCCCCTAATTACAGTTTAATCTGAAGAAAATAAAATAATGGATCTGCTTGCTGAGCCAACTAAACTGGGGAAAGACATGTACCTTTGTCCAAGAATCTTGTCACTAAACATATTCTTAGCTAGCTAATACTTTTCATATGAATATTAAAGTAGTTTTTACCACAGTACTTTTTTTGCTACTACACTGACTCGATGGGCGTGAGTCTGGGTGAACTTCGGGAGTTGGTGATGGATAGGGAGGCCTGGCGTGCTGCAATTCATGGGGTCGCAAAGAGTCGGACACGACTGAGCGACTGAACTGAACTATTATTTCAGCTATTATTAACAATCCTATCATAATATAAAGCTGGAAAATTTCTGGAAAGTTTTACTGTTACTAAAACCAAGTCACAGTTTTTNAGGCCTGGCGTGCTGCAATTCATGGGGTCGCAAAGAGTCGGACACGACTGAGCGACTGAACTGAACTATTATTTCAGCTATTATTAACAATCCTATCATAATATAAAGCTGGAAAATTTCTGGAAAGTTTTACTGTTACTAAAACCAAGTCACAGTTTTTTCTTTTAATTCCTCATCAAAACCAGGCCCCAGATCACTTCCTGACAGCACACTGTACCCTGTTTTATCTTAGTGGCTCTTAATACACAAATCATAGACTGCCTGACGCCATGTGCGAATTCTGCAGATACTTTACCACATTATATTCATTAAAATACACACGGTGTATTAGGGTCTGAATTTTGAGTTGCCTTTACCCCCGACTACTGATGGTGTATATTACAGAGGCAAAAAGCAGCCAGTCAGTCAGGATAGTCGGGGCTGCTAGTTGTGCGCTTTATCCTTGCCAAACTGAAGGCTAAAAATATAATTTACACAGTCCTAAAAATGACAACAGCGATTCAATCCCTGAAGAAGGACTGATGGTAGTCCAAGTGCTTGGTGATACAAGCCTAGATCTGTAGGAGAAATTTCAGTATTTTGAGCCCTAAGGTTAAAAACAAAATTTACAATAGGATAACCTTACAATTTCTTAAGGCTCATTCCAAGTCTTTCACTGCTAGTGTTTTCACTAAATATTAATGATCAGTATATGAAGATGGGATCAATCAAAGGCTTTCAAAAATTTCTGACTACAGCTCACAGTAAGAAATATAGTGATTTCATGACCCTGAACAAACACACACATATATAAAGTTAAAAAAAAAAATTCCTTACTGCATGTAATGCACTGACAATTTTTATTCTATTCTTTTAACAATGTTGGTTATAACTCACTAAAATAATTTCACAAATAATTTTAACCCTGTTAAATGGGTTAAAATCAGAAGTTTGAAGAATACTGGTCAAGATTATTTTTGAGGCCTGGTATTTTACATTCAAACCCTACCTCACGCAGACGTCTCTTTAGATTTGGCGGACTACAAAAACCATTTCACCTAACCCCACCTTTCTCCACATGTCCACGGAAAAACTATCCATAAATCTGAAAGTCAACCATGGTTTACAAAGCATAGGGACAGAGGTTTAGTGCATCTGATGGTTTCTAAAGGTGAAAGATCCTCTAGAGTTTATCATATATCTTACAGGGCACTTCCACATCGCTGGTGCTTAATAACTTAGTATACTGATTCTGACTTCCTACCGGAGTTCAGCTCTACAGAGTGATTTCCATCAACAAAGTTAGTTCCAGCTTCCTGAAACAAGTATACTATCTCAAGGAACATGGTCACCATATCTGAAACATCTCTTTCAATTAAAATGAATAAACTAAATTCCTCGTGTCAAATTTTACCAGCCTAGCACTGACTGATTTCCTCTGGCAGCAGCTCTGCCAGGGAAAGCAGAGTACCAGCCAGCATCAGGTATCACTTCCGCCAACAAAGGACTCTCTGGATTTGCTAGTCAGTCAAGTATGCCTGCTGATTTATTCTGTAAATATTACACTATGATGAGCCTCTTCCTTCCATCCAGTATTTCTTTAGGAGGAGGCAACATTTCTCTAAGTTGCAGTAGAGTGAAGAGGAGAACAAAAAACAGACACAGGAAGACAGGGATACACTTACCTGATTTAAATGGGAATGTGACCCCTTCACCAGAACTATCAGTGGAGCCTGAATTAGCATCTATTCCTTCACCCTCAGAAACACTCTCAGCACCATTACGTACAGGATCAGCTTCTTCTCCATTTTCTTCCACAGTTTTCACGTTTTTTAGGTCAGAGGGGTCTCTTTCAGGATGAAACCCTTGGCTCATTTTATCCTGTTCAGATTCAAGTATTTTGTCACCTGAAAGCTCCTCTTCAGCTTTAGGCTAAAGCATAAGTGAACACAGAGGTTATACTCTTTTCACTGTGTGTAAATACACATGAAGACCCATACTTATCCCCTCAGAAAAGCATAAGAAAACATATCACTCAAGATAAGGATGTCTGTGTTCAGCTTATGGTACTAGAATGGTTAAGTTTATTTAAAATGCTTTTCTCATTTCATCTCCTGGGATAAATGAGACAATTCTAACGGCGATTGAAATGCTTTAACATGACTAATGAAATCTAAATATACTGAAGTTTAAAAAGGAAAGAACTGTTAATCCCTGGAACTTGACGGACATGAAAGAGTCAGAATCTAAATCAAGCTCTCCTACCCTTGCCACTAATGCTCAGCAAATATAAAAAGAAACACTAGAGGGTATGTTTTGTGTTGTCCTCTGGCTGTGGAAAAAGAGTTCAATGAACAGTTTAAAGTGTCTAACTCCAACAAAGCTGACCACTGCTCCTTTAACAAGGAGGTCACTTGTTGGTTAAAATCTATTTTGTGTACTGGTTCTTAGAATTCTCTCAGGTTATGACCTTATTCAAATCATATTGGCACATATTCTCCCAGGGAGAAATCTGGGTTCCAGTGCATCCTATTTTTAAAAGGCAAAAGAGAATTAAACTGATTCACCAGATTATTTCTGACCATCTCAGTTTCAGATACCGCAGCAACAACAACAAAGTATTTCTTGAGGGCATATCAACCATCAAAACTCCTGGAAGCAAAGTTCGGAATGAACTTTAAAGTCTTTCTTTTTCATTAAAGGAAACACTCTGGAAATAATCTTTTGAAAGAAGCACTCAGAGGAAATAGGAACTTACCACAAATTCCAGTTGATAAATTCACATTAGGAGAGCCAAATTAGAGGCTCTATTGAATTGGCTGAACAGAGGATGGCATTAAAAAATGTCATATACACCAGGAAGTAGTTACCCCAACTGATGTATGAAAAAAAATTTTAAATAGTTGCAAATCCTACTTTGTTATTAAGTGAAATATTATAAAAGACATAATACCAATAAATTTTCTTCCACTAACATCAGATTGAGGACAAGAGGAGAAGGGAGTGACAGAGAATGAGATGGTGGGATGGCATCACTGACTGAACAGACACAGGTGTGAGCAAACTCCTGGGAGATGGTGAAGGACAGGTAAGCTGCGAGTGCTGCAGTCCCTGGGGTTGCAAAGAGCTGGACACCACCCAGCAACAGAACAACAAACAGTCAGATCATGTGGAAAAGATGCCAGATTTTAAAATGCTATCAACAGAAACACATGGTTTTAAGGCCGTGTTTTCTAAAATGGAAATAAAACATTCATGCAAACACACCCGCGCACATACTTCCTTGTTCTTCCAACAAGACAAGCATGGAAATCATCAGAAGACAGATGTAAAAAATTTCAACAAAAATAAATGTTGAAAATGATTTATCAATATTTTAATAAAACATGGCAGAAATTGAGGCATCTCTTATGTTTTAAGAAAAAACTGATCTACCAAGTTTGAATCATATATTAGCAGCCTCATTTTTTTCTTATTCTACACTCAGCTATAATCTAAATTCAAAACTTCCCTGTAATACCACCGTATGATTAACTATAGGTCATCGAGATCTTAGGCTTCCCTGATAGCTCAGTTGGTATAGAATCTTCCTGGAATGCAGGAGACCCTGGCTCGATTCCTGGAGAAGGGATAGGCTACCCACTCCAGTATTCTTGGGATACCCTTGTGGCTCGGCTGGTAAATAATCCACCTGCAACGCAGGAGACCTGGGTTCGATCCCTGGGTTGGGAAGAGCACCTGAAGAAGGGAAACGGCTACCCACTCCAGTATTTTGGCCTGGAGAATTAATTCCATGGACTGTACAGTCTATGGGGTTGCAAAGAGTCGGACACGACTGAGCGACTTGCACTTTCTTTCATCAAGATCTTTAATACATTGGCATGTGAGTCTGCAAACAGGTCTTAAACTTATTACAGAGTAGTATAACCACATCATACATCATACAGAAATCTTATTTCAGGTCGTGGAAAGGTGAAAAAATGCTATTTCAGAGAGAAAAGCTTATTGAGTCATCTTTTCTATATCTCAAATCAACAACAGACAATCTGTCGGATGTAAACAAAGGATGCACTACTGAAAAGTCCATTTCTAACTGGAAAAAAAAAAGTATAAAGAAACTTGGCCCATGAATGACAAACAGTATTTCAGAACACAAAGAATCAATGAGGTGTCTGAGGCACACTGTTAGATGGGATATTTCTCAAGGGAATCCATAAAAAAAATAGTTCCATTAAATACTTGATGATTACTTTTCCTTTAGCAGGATGGATTTCTATTCAACTAGTTTATAACTATCTAACCATTTTTGAACTGTTTATCCAGAAAACCAGATTGAAAAAAGAAAGCACTTTATTGCCTAGACTGTCAAAGCAAGCATTTTTATAGGAACATACTAAGTAAGAATTTAGTTAACAAAACTATCTGCTTAATGCAAGAATTTTTTTATGTGCCAGAAAATCAGACTGACAATTACATATGTAATGATGGATGAAATACCCAAAAAGTTTTAAATTTTTTGGTTGCCTTGAATAACAATTTTAAGATGAATCATCCTTCATGCTATCTCTTTAAAGAATGTGGTTAAATGCTTGCAATGATGTAACAACTCGATATACAGCCTAAAATATTCTGATCCCTGAAAAACATTCTTTTAAAGGCTGAGAAAAACCTGAGAAAAAGACAGTATGATGATCGATGAAAAATTAAGACAATGACAACCAATATTTACTAAACTACTCTAGTAAACAATTTTAGAAAGACAAGGGACTAGGATTTCTGGGAAAAATATGCATGCAAATGACCAAATATCTTAGGTTAAGAAAACAGTGATTGCTTCAAAATGAGCCTAAACAATTCTCGTGTGTGAAGAGTAGCAATCTAAAGCAGGTTCAGCAAATTATGGACCGTGGGCCAACAGCGGGCCCTTCCCCACTTTTGTACTGTGCACAAGGTAAGGATGTGTTTGTGTACACTTGAACGTAGGAAAAACATTTCACAGAAGAATATTTTATGACATGTGAGTACTACATAAAATTCAAATTTCAATGTTCACCAACAAACTTTCACTGAAATATAGCCACTCATACATTTTACACATTGTCCATGGTTGCTTTGGAGCTACAGCGGTAGAGCTGAGAAACTGCCACAGGGACCCAAAGTCTGCAAAGCCTGAACTAGTTACTATCTGGACTGTTACACAGGGAAAGTTCATCAACCCTTGACCTAAAGACGAGGATGAAAATCTGGAAGCAAAGGAATGGTGACCTACCCATTTAATATTCAATAATGCTTTTAAAAATGCCACAGGGCAAAGGAACATAAAGTATAATAAAGGAAAGTGAATAAATTACAGCTGACTCTAAAGAGAAACCCATCTGTGAAGCTCTTACAGCCATACCACGAGTGTATGCGATTCCCCTGCCTCTGGAAGGTATTTTATTCTTTGTAGGAGCAACATTTTCTTGTTCAGCTGCAAAAGGAGTGTAGTAACTATTTGCACCTCTATAACTTATTGCCAATTCTTACCCCCTGATAACCACAATGAAATCACACCTGTGAAACATTTTAGAGGTTGCTATGGGACAACTGTGACATCAGCAGAGCATCATGTGAGAGCAACGATCAGACAGGAGAAGTAACACAGGGCGCTGTGAGCAGCCTGAGGGGTAAGGACTGTAACTAGGTAGAAAAGCTTTATAAAACAAATGCATTTAAAGTCATTTAAAAATGATTTCTACATTTTAATGTTATCATCTTAAACATTCAATGAAAAATATTTTGATAAAGTAGATATAAGAACTCAAAAAGAAAAAAAAAGAAACATGGAAGTTGCTTATATCACTCTTCTTTAAAAGCTTCAGTATGTGGCAACAGGCATCCTGAGATTAGAGACCACAAGCTGGTAGAGCACGGCTCAGGACGAAGCCTGCCCTTGGCTCCTCCCACAGCTTGCCCTGGACCTGGTGTGCAGCGTCCCACAGCAAAATCCATGCCTTAGTTCAAGTCAACTGTGAAAAGTCACATTGCTGGGATGCAGGTAAAGGACAACAGATTCAAACTCAGTTTCCTTNTGTGGCAACAGGCATCCTGAGATTAGAGACCACAAGCTGGTAGAGCACGGCTCAGGACGAAGCCTGCCCTTGGCTCCTCCCACAGCTTGCCCTGGACCTGGTGTGCAGCGTCCCACAGCAAAATCCATGCCTTAGTTCAAGTCAACTGTGAAAAGTCACATTGCTGGGATGCAGGTAAAGGACAACAGATTCAAACTCAGTTTCCTTAAAATACACTTGATGATGTCCAACCAGGACAGCTAATAGGCATCCGAAAAAAAGTTTTTTTTTTTTTTTAAAAAACGAGATTAGTCTTTACATGTGCTAATATAAGGGAAAAATTAACAATACTTATTTTTGCTATTTGAGAAGAAGTATTTTAAAAAAGAAAGAAGAATTCAGTGAAATTGAATAAGCTACCTATAAAAAATTTAACAACAACCTATAAAAATACACATAAAAATTCTTCAAATGGATTAAAAAAAAAATCAGACTGAGCTTGGAAAACAGATTCTCAAGAAAAAGTTATAAACACACACTTTTCTGAGAAAACAGCACCACTGTTCTGAAGATGAGCTGAAGATATTTATGGCTGTCCCTTACCTCTGATTCTGCCTCTAACAACTCTTCAGTGGCTCGGGTCCGGTCTTTTGGTTTCTTCCACATCTTTGGTGCAGGTATAGCTGTCTGAGCTGAAATAGAAGAGCAGGCTACCATTACTTCTCACTGCAAAAATTGAAAATATTAGGTCTAAATGATACCTCTATTCAAATTTAGCAAAAAAGAGGGCTTCCTGCACAGTCAGGAGACACATGGATGATAAGGGAAGAACTGTGTAACTGTGGCCCAAAGACTGCAATGGCAAATGTCTTAGGCACAAATTGTTCACATCAGCTCACATAGCCTTCGGACAGTGGCCTAAGTTCCTCCTATTTCGTGGTTAGGACAAATCAAGCCACAAAACGCAGTATGAGGTGAGTATCTATATAAGAAACTGGGCTACCAGCCAATTCTAGACTTGAGTCTGTTTCTATTGTTAATCGACTATGTGATCTTAAGCAAGTAACACTTTTCAGGTACTACCATAGTCAACTCTAAAGTATAAGACTAAGATAGATGATATCTAAGGTGCCTTTAAGCCACAAAAAGCACTAAATTCCAGATTTTGCTTTAAAACAGCAAAAGTATACTCTGATAAAGATTTCATTAGGCAGGCAGCACTTGCACACCACTGAGCTCTCACTTCACATCGATACTGTGGGCCTGCCCTTTCACATGGCTCGGGTGAAAATTAAGGAAGAAACAGGTAACGTGTTTTTTCTGGTTGTGCTGCAGGCCTTGCAAGGATCTTAGTTCCCTGACCAGGGATCAAACCAAAGCATGAGTCCTAACCACTGAACCACCAGGAATTCCCAGGAATATCATTTTTATTGAATTATTCTACTGTATCAGAAGTTCCACCTGAAAACCTAAGCTTACAAAGAATTTTTACAAATTTACTTGGCTTACAAAGTCCACAAAAATCAACATTTGGACATACAATTTAAAGATACTTGGAACAACAGAAAGTAAATAAAACATATTTTAAAGGATCCCACAGAAGGCAGTCAGTGGTGCAGAATGGTAAAGAATCTCCCTGCAATGCAAGAGACCTGGGTTTGATCCCTGGGTGGGAAGATCCCCTGGAGAAGGGAATGGCACCCATTCCAGTATTCTTGCCTGGAAAATCCCATGGACAGAGGAGCCTACAGGCCATGGGATCACAGAATTGGACATGACTGAGTGACTTCAGATGAGACCAGAAGGCGGCAGGAGTCAAAAGCAAGCAGTGAGGTTCTAAGGCAGATGGGAAGGGAGGGCAGAGTCAAAGAAAGCCCACTTTATAAACAAACAGACGTTACTGAACGTGAATGAACACAAAGTCGAAGGAACCATCTAATCTAATTCCTGACAAAAATAAAAGGTTGCGCTGAGATGAAACCAACCAATCTCTCTGGGTGATTGATTCAAATCTTTTTTGGAAGAACGGTACAATATAAACATTCACTCTAGTCTTGGAAACAAGGAAAAAGAGACATTTAATAATCTTCTCAAAACTATTGCACCATCATAAAAATACTCTGTAAATCTCTTTTAATTACCCACTCCTCAAACCAACTTGTCTTTATCCTTCCCTTTACAGACCATATGAATGAGAAAACATTATTAGAACAATGGCTATTCTTCCTTCGCAGCCAACCCAAGGTAAACCATTTTCTCAAAGTATGGAACTCAGATTATGGTAACTACAGGTGGATTTAAATTCGGTTTTGCCTCAGCCTTATCATGAATATGTATCAGTTCAGTTCAGTTCAGTCGCTCAGTCGTGTCCAACTCTTTGCGACCCCATGAATCAGAGCACGTCAGGCCTCCCTGTCCATCGTCACCCCCTGGAGTTCACTCAGATTCACATTCAAGTATTAATAGTTGTATGTGTGATATGTGGTGGTCTCTCTTCATTTTTTATGGATCTTTTGATTTTATATAACCAGTCTGTTTTATGTGCATCTCTCCAAAATGTTTGTGATTAATTCTGCTTTAATAGAAGAATTCTTTTTTGAGGAACCTGTACATTAAAATTAAAATTTTATTTCATATATACATGAATTCAGCTTTAATTTTCATTCATGCAAAAGGGAAGACCACTTTCTGAAGGATTTCCTCTAAACCAAAAAAACCAAAGATGTAGATAAACTTTTCCTTCAAAACTGTATCAAACAAACCCAAAAGATTAAAACATTTCTTCCATGGGTAACATTAACACATTTAATATGCTTTTTAAAAAAAAATCAGCTACTTGCACAGCAGGAATTGTTACTCTGTTCAAGCAGCTAAAGTTTTGATTTAAAGTAATAATTCACAAAAAGAGGTGAGAGAAAGCACACACCTCCTTAGGAGATACTCAGTCCTTTAAAAAAGTGGACACAGATACACACTGTGCGTCTACTGACTGTGATATACATCCCCTCTCCTACCTTTATGGATGGAGGGGTGCAGTAACCTTTGGGTGTGCTAAGAGTGGGGAGAAGAAGTAGGGGATCAGTGAGGAAGTGAGGGAGGAGGAGAGACAGAAACACCAGCTGCCAGATTTAAAGGACAATTAATACCAAATAGAAGGGAAGTAAATTTAGGATACTGTCTCAGATTTGTTCTTTCCTTTCTAGTCCATTTCTGATGCCTATGTCTTAATTAGGCCCTCATTGCTGCACTGATTTAACTATGAGAGAGGCTCAACTCACTGCCTACAATTTGTATTAAATACAATAATGCCTGAATGATGGCCTCTCTAAATAATCGATTTGATTGGTTGTTCTTTTACTTAAGTATTCCTTAAGGCATCTTCCATAGTGCCAAGCAAAGTTCCTTACACAAAGTGGTGGCTGTTCAGTCTCCAAGTCGCGTCTGACTCTCTGTAACCCCATGAACAGCAGCATGCCAGGCTTCCCTGTCCTTCAGTACCTCCAGAGTTTGCTCAAACTCGTCCATTTAGTCAGTGATGCCATCCAATCATCTTATCCTCTGTCACCCCCATTTCCTCTTGCCCTCAACCTTTCCAGCATCAGCGTCTTTTCGAACAAATTGGTTCTTCGCATCAGGTGGCCAAAGTATTTACAATTCACCTTCAACATCAACCCTTCTAATAAACACTCAGGATTGATCTTCTTTAGGATGGACTGGTTGGATCTCCTTGCAGTCCAAGGGATTCTCAAGAGTATTCTCCAACACCAAAGTTCAAAAACATCAATTCTTTGGCGCTCAGCTTTCTTCATAGTCCAACTCTCACATCTATACATGACCACCGGAANCTTCTTTAGGATGGACTGGTTGGATCTCCTTGCAGTCCAAGGGATTCTCAAGAGTATTCTCCAACACCAAAGTTCAAAAACATCAATTCTTTGGCGCTCAGCTTTCTTCATAGTCCAACTCTCACATCTATACATGACCACCGGAAAAACCACAGCCTCGACTAGATAGACCTTTGTCAGTAAAGCGATGCCTCTGCTTTTTAATACGCTGACTAGGTTTGTCGTAGCTTTTCTTGCAAGGAGCAAGCGTCTTTTAATTTCATGGCTGCAGGCACCATCTTGGAGCCCAAGAAAATAAAGTCTGTCGCTGTGTCCACTTTTCCCCCATCTATTTGTCATGAAGTGATAGGACCAGATGCCATGCCCTTAACTTTTTTGAATGCTGAGTTTTGAGCCAACTTTTTAACTCCTCTTTCAGCTTCATCAAGAGGCTCTTTAGTTCTTCTTCGCTTTCTGCCATTAAAGTGGTATCATTTGTATATCTGAGGTTGTTGATATTTCTCCCAGCAATTCTGATTCCACCTTATGATTCATCCAGTCTGGCATTTCACATGATGTACCCTGAATAGAAGTTAACTTTTCCAATTCTGAACCAGTCCGTTGTTCCATGTCCAGTATTAACAGGTGCTTCTTGTCCTGCATACAGGTTTCTCAGGAGGCAGGTAAGGTGGTCAGGTAGGAATTCATATTTGTTGACTGAATAAATAAGAGCAGTTCTCTGTTAAAGAGGTATTATTGACATTCCCAAGACAAACTCTTTTCCCCTTGCTTACATTAAAGGTACCACAGGGCAAGAGACAATCTTGCATGAGATTCACAATTATCTGAATTTAGAGATGTCTAATGGAGCGTCCCCAACTTTCCATAAGAAGTCAACTCTCAGAGGAACATTGATTTCCTTCCTCTTTAAAACAGAGAATGTTGTTGCTGTTTACTGTCTTATGTCATGTCCAACTCTTTTATGACCCCACAGCCTGCTAGACTTCTCTGTTCATGGGATTTTCCAGGCAAGAATACTGCAGTGGGTTGCTATTTCCTTCTCCAGGGGATCTTCCCAACCCAGGGAATCAAACTTGTGTTTCCTGCATTGGCAGGCAGATTCTTTACCACTGAGCCACCCAGGAAGGCCCCAAAACAGAGAATAAGAAAATTCAAAGAAAGAAAAGCTATGATTTTAAGATTTTTGCTCATTTTTATATTACTGGATGGAAAATGTTTTCCTTTAGAGCTCTTTTTATGAAATGGCTAATATAAAGTCTGAAAAATATTGGGGATATAGACAACTTTAATCACTGGGTTTTAATAAATAAATGCAACTACATCAAACTGAAAAGTTGCTGCACATCATCAAAGTGAAAAAAGTTGCTGCACATCATCAAACCATCATCAAAGCGAAAGGGCAACTGACTAAACAGGAGAAGATATCTGCAAATCATGTATCTAATACTGGGCTAATATTCAAAATACATAAAGAGCTCATACAAATCAACAACAAAATCCCAACCAAACCGATTTTAAAAAGATGGGCAGAGGATCCGAACACACATTTTCCCAAAGACAATATACAGATGGCCCACAGGCTCATGAAATATGTTCTGTATCATTTATTATCAAGAAAACGCAAATCCAAACCACAAGGCGACAGCAATTGTACCTGTCAGAATGGCTACTGTTGAAAAGCTGAGAAATAACAAATGTTGGAGAGGATGTGGAGAAAAGGGAACCTTTGTACATTGTTGTTGGGAGTGTAAATTCTTATAGCCACTACAGAAAATAGTACAGAGATTCACCCCAAATTTAAAAATTGAACTACCACAATTTCTGGGTATTTATCTGAAGAATATGGAAACACTAACGTAAAAAAATATATGTGCCCCTGTATTTAATGCAGCATTATATGCAACAGCTTAGATATGGAAACGACCTAAGTGCCCACTGATGGCTAAAGTGGGCATAAAGAAGATTCAGGGTGAGCACGCACACACACGCACACACACACACACACACACGGACCACTACACAGCCACAGAAACACTGAAGCCCCAGGTGGCTCAATGGTAAAGAGTCCGCCTGCCAATTCAGAAGACATGGGGGTCAGTGTTGGGTTGGGAAGAGCCCCTGGAGGAGGAAGTGGCAGCCCACCCTACTACTCTTGCTTGGGAAGTTTTATGGACTGAGGAATGTGGTAGGCGATAGTCCAGGGTCGCAGAAGAGTTAGTCATGACTTAGCAGCTAAAGAACAACCATTTGTGACAACAGGGATGGACCCTGCAGGTACTGTGCTAAGTGAAGGAAGTCAGATGGAAAAGACAAATACTGTATGATTTCACTCACGTGGAATACAGAACAAACAAAATAAAAACAAACTCACAGACACAGAGCACAGGTCACTTGTTACCAAAGGGGAAAGGAGGAGGGAAAAATGGGCGAAGGGAGTCAACCATATTGTGGTGGAGAGTAAACAGACTTGCAGTGCTGACTACCAGCAGTGTGTGCCGGGGCAGAACTATGAAGCTGTATGCCCAAAACCTCCACAAGTCAAGAGAAGGAAAAGGGGGGACACTTTACTACTGGTCAGGGAAAGTCCCAAGGACACTGTCACAGGGTTGTATATAAATAGAAGAATGTTCCAATAATGGAATTTGCAGTGAGAGGCCCCACTCTTTAATACCCACTTATTTTTTAAAAAAATATTTTTAATTATTTGGCTGCACTGGGTGTTAGCTGCAGCACACAGGATCTTTAGTTGTGGCATGCAGTTTCTTAGCTGTCACACGTGTGATCCAGGTCCCTGACTANGAATGTTCCAATAATGGAATTTGCAGTGAGAGGCCCCACTCTTTAATACCCACTTATTTTTTAAAAAAATATTTTTAATTATTTGGCTGCACTGGGTGTTAGCTGCAGCACACAGGATCTTTAGTTGTGGCATGCAGTTTCTTAGCTGTCACACGTGTGATCCAGGTCCCTGACTAGGAATCAAACCTGGGTCCCCTGCACTGGGGACCCAGAGTCTTAGCCACTGGACCACCAAGGAAATCCCCAACACCCACTTCTAATCCCTTCTCATTACTGTCTCCATCCCCTTCCAATATTTTTCCTTTTAGCCCCCCACAACAGATTTGAAATCCTAAAAGTCACAATAAATTATTCTGATTATACCATATTCAAGAATTCTGTCTAGAGTTCTTGAGGATGGGCATCTTATCCTCTCCTTTTTTTCTGCCATAGATCCTTGTGAGAACCAAGGTAATTTTGACGATTTATTTAAGGAACAGGGGCAGAACACAGAAAATAAAACCCAAGTGAGAGAAAGATTAAGTTTTTACAAAGGAGACATAAATAACTGGAAAGGAATTACGGTGATAGATATCCCAGAATGATAAGGTCACTGAGCGATGTCTGTCAGACGAAAGAGACACTAGAATGTAAGTCAGTGAGGGTTTCCTCAGCCTTCTGAGGTGCTGCTGTTTGACAGGGACAGATGGACTGATAGCTATTCTCCCCAGTGCCGGGAGCCAGCGTGAGGAATCCCACCCATGACAAGGTCACGCGGCAGGAGATTTTGATGGGCAAGGACGAGTCAAATCTCAGGGTTTTTCTCCCTGGCATTTCCTGAGCATGTACCCCCCCAAAGTAAGAATCTGCCTGCCTTTCCACTCTTCTGACATTCTCTGGAAAAAGTCAACTAAGGGCTTTAGTCTTCTGCCTTTGATAAGAGTGTTTCAATCCCAAAACCCCTCTGATGGCTTTCTAGCCTGCCTGCAAGACTCTTACAGCTGCGCAAGTGATTGCTTGAGGCCTCCTGACTGTGGGAGGCACAGGAAGCTTAAAACATCCTAGGAATG